>OX333075.1:9158513-9366013 GCA_946863875.1 Alloplasta piceator | reverse complement strand
TTCATAACCAAATAAAAATGTACTTATTTATTTATTTAAATATATTTTAATTCACTTTAAAGTATTTTTTTCCATTTTTCCGGGGAAATTTTCTTTTACATTCCACGTTTATATATGAGTTTATGCAATTGGAATGTTTCCTGCAAAACTTTTACTCTTTTCAAAGAAACTGTTGATGATGATATGGAAATAATTTTTTTCCAGATGCTTATGAGATCTTACTATGTAATTCATCGTTTGTAAGGAAAATTCAATAAGAAAATAGGAAATTTATACATATCAATTAATGTTTATAGATTTATACATTTATCGATAAATTTATCTAAGCATGTGTGTTGGGACGATTCTGAAAGAGTACGTTCTATTTTGATGTATTGACTGTACAGTCCCAGCCAAAAATTTTATTTGATAAAAATTTTCGTAAGGTAAATGTCCCAATTATTGAACACTATCTTGTATTTTTATTATTTCTCTTCACCTGCATGCATTTACTTATTTACAAAAATTTCATTACATATATGGAACTTTTAGCTATTGAAATGTTACTTTACTTGTGTAAAAAAAGCTTTAATTAATAGAGAAAAAAAATTATTTAATCAGCACGGTGACCCGATTTGACGTCTCGTGGTAATTGCTTATCTTTTTTGCTAAGACGCGCCGCTTCACACGTAAGGGCATAAAAAATTCAAAAACTGTCGCATCTCAAAAAGTAAAGGCGTTTCAGGTTCCTCAGAATTTTTTTTACAAATAACAATTAAAAAAAAAAAATTTTAATTAATTATTTGTTAAAAAATACGGTGTTCGATCATTGGGACATAGAAAATGCAGCGTGTCCCAATTATTGAACACTCGAATTCTCCAAGATGGCGTCATTAAACCCATCAAAACATCGAGACAGTTAACGCGTGACAGATAGTGTGAATCGGATTTATTCAAACAAAAACTGTAAGTTCCTGAATAAACTTACCTTTATTTTTTAAATAATAACTCTAAGATCGTCAAATATATTTTTTATTGGTATTTTCGTGCAATAAACATAAAAAGAAAAGTAAAAAGAGAATATAACCTAAATGTAACCTAAAAATACGAATGTAATGTTCAATATTTTTTGCTCTCCGGTATTTCAGTCGTAAAACAAGAAAGCTGCGACAAAATCAAACAAAAACAGAACATAAAAACGAGGAAGCTGTAAATAAAAATAAAATAAAGTTCGAGTTGAAAAGCAAAAATAAACCAAATGCGAATGAACCAAAAACCTGTCAAAAGAGGCTAAATGTATATTTTTGTATTTTTACATGATCAACAAAAGATTATTTGAGTGTTTGATTTTGCTTTTATTTCTTAATATTGTGCCCAAAATAATATTTTCAGAACGGAAAAAGAATTCGCGAGAGTGTTCAATAACTGGGACATGCCTGTTCAATATTAGGGACACAGGCACTTCCAGTGTTCAATAATTGGGACATTTGCATGCTTCACATTGTTATTCTTTTTTTTCATTTGAAATCATTTAAAAATAATTCAAAGGGTGACTCTTCGAAAGTAAAAATATCAAAGCATCATTTGAACATGAAAGCGATGGTTTTTTTCCTTGATTTTATATTTTTTTCTCACCGAATTCAATCCCCAGATCCTTAGCTGTTCAATAATTGGGACGTTTACCTTACTTCGCGATACAATAAAAATCTGAAAAAATTCAACAACATTTAGCTTGCTATAAACAATAATTATCAATAATAATACTGCCAAAAGGTTATCGATACATTGTTTAAACAAATAATTATTCAACAATGTTTCGGTAAGTTCTTTTTTTCTTAAACAAATGAAGTGCGTTAATTTTTCTGAACGGATATAAATTTTTTCAGAATTTTCTCTCTATTTTGAAGTTTCCGTTTTGAAATTTCTAGAAAGACTGTATTTATGTATTCTTTGGCCCAGTGTCTTTGAACCTTTTCAAAGCTGAGGATAAACCTGTGTGCAAAAACATATACAAAATTGGCCATTTTTTGTTTGTATTTCAGAATGTTTTTTTATAATATTTCAAAATAAAGAGAAAATTCTGAACAAATTAATTTGCCTTCAGACAAATTAACGCATTCGATTTGTTTAAGAAAAAAAGAACAACTTAACGAAAAATTGTTAAATAATTATTTGTTTAAACAATCTATTGATAACTTTTGGGCAATATTATTATTGATAATTGTTGTTTATGGCGTGCCAAATGTTGCTGAATTTTTTTAGATTTTTATTGCATCACGAAGTACGGAAATTTCAATCGGATACAATTTTTGGCTGGGACTGTACATCCTTAAAGTGTTTACGTATTCATCGCTGAGGCACTAATCGACTATAATAACTGCTTTTGGTAGAAGGAAAAAGTTGACAAGGTATTTCCCCGAGTTCATCACTAATGGGATAGTCCGAGAGAGAGAGAGAGAGAGAGAGAGAGAGAGAGAGAGCGAGAGAGAGAGAGAGAGAGATGAAAATATCCTTACGACGTATTTACTCGTGACTTATAATAAACATAATCGAATTATATCGCGTGATTTCCGGATAACTAAACGAGAAAACGATTCTCATAATAATTTTTTTTTTCACAAATCTCACACGAATTATCTCGGCAGATCTGTGGATTTTTGAAATCACGATGGAAGAAAATAAAATTCGGTTATTTTGGATTTTTGAAGTAAGACATTTTTCGAAAATAACAATAAATTCAAATTTTTATTTTTTAGAGAAATACGTTATTCCTTCACATTTCAAGAGTCACCGGCAAATTTATATTTAACTTCAAATTTGGAAAAAAAAGAAAATTCTGAATCCTCACTATTTTGGAATCCAAAAAAAATGTATCGTGCTCATTCCTTCGTCTATTTTTTGTCTAATTTTAAAAATGGCTCCAGATACTATTTCACAATGATTCTATATTTCTGTCAAAATATCTCAAAATTTTATGCGCATCAATTTTTCTTCATAATTCAACTTTCATTTTTGAATTTTCAAAAAAAAAAACGCTATCGAATCTTCAAACCATTCGAAAAACAGAAAAACATTCGTGAACGACAAAGAAAATTTCCTGAAAGATGCTTTTTTGTTGATAAATTTTTTTCGAAAATTGCTCCTACAATTTTTGTTATTTTTGTCGAATTTTTTTTTTCACCCCATCACCGCGAAATTTTTTTCACAATAAATCTTACGGAATTACGTAAAATGAAAGTAGCAGAAAAAAAAGTCTTGCAAATGCAAATTGCAAATGACACTTTGAACGAAATATCAGCAACTATCGTCACGTGGTCGCGAATCAAACTAGCTGGTATTTCTTGCGAGAATATTCCACTTGAGAACCTCTGTATATATAATACAGTTGTTTTTGACCTTTTTGCCAACTTCCATCATGTGACTGGAGGCTCACAGTCGCAAATAGAAACAAGTTTACCTAATGTGTAAAAGTGTGCGTATTCGTCCTGCGTGGAATAAAACGTGTATCATTTCCTCCGCACCATTCGTGATCGCTATAAGGACCTCAAAAAAAAAAAAAAAAAAATCACGCCGGGGATTCCGAGAGTGTAATTTTTGGAGTCCAATAAGTGGAGAAAAATTCGCGCGCTCATCGCGAAATTCCATTCGACAACGTTACTCAAATTTTCATGTCGAATTAAGGAAGTATTCTGATCTAGAATTTTGAATTTTTTTTCATGTTCTTAAAGGTTAGACCTTTAAGAATACCTTCAATTTTTTGTAAACTTACATTCCAGCTTCGGATTCTACTCTTTCCTTCTCTATGATTATATATTTTTTACATTTTTAATAACAATTGGTCGGCTCAAATATGAACGAGCACCTGCGCGCTCATTTTGCATGCATTTTCTAATATAACTTCTAAACCAATAATAAAAATCGATTTTTCGAAAATTCTGGACATATGTGTAAGGCCTTAAGGCGGTATTCTGGTATGGAAACATAGTTTTTGAGCGTTTTGCCGAGCTTCACGACTTCTAGAATACCTTCAATTTTTTGTAAACTTACATTCCAGCTTCGGATTCTACTCTTTCCTTCTCTATGATTATATATTTTTTACATTTTTAATAACAATTGGTCGGCTCAAATATGAACGAGCACCTGCGCGCTCCTTTTGCATGCATTTTCTAATATAACTTCTAAACCAATAATAAAAATCGATTTTTCGAAAATTCTGGACATATGTGTAAGGCCTTAAGGCGGTATTCTGGTATGGAAACATAGTTTTTGAGCGTTTTGCCGAGCTTCACGACTTCTAGAATACCTTCAATTTTTTGTAAACTTACATTCCAGCTTTGGATTCTACTCTTTCCTGCTCTATAATTATATATTTTTTACATTTTTAATAACAATTGGTCGGCTCAAATATGAACGAGCACCTGCGCGCTCATTTCGCATGCATTTTCTAATATAACTTCTAAACCAATAATAAAAATCGATTTTTCGAAAATTGTGGACATATGTGTTAGGCCTTAAGGCGGTATTCTGGTATGGAAACATAGTTTTTGAGCGTTTTGCCGAGCTTCACGACTTCACGAATACCTTCAATTTTTTGTAAACTTACATTCCAGCTTCGGATTCTACTCTTTCCTGCTCTATGATTATATATTTTTTACATTTTTAATAACAATTGGTCGGCTCAAATATGAACGAGCACCTGCGCGCTCATTTTGCATGCATTTTCTAATATAACTTCTAAACCAATAATAAAAATCGATTTTTCGAAAATTCTGGACATATGTGTAAGGCCTTAAGGCGGTATTCTGGTATGGAAACATAGTTTTTGAGCGTTTTGCCGAGCTTCACGACTTCTAGAATACCTTCAATTTTTTGTAAACTTACATTCCAGCTTCGGATTCTACTCTTTCCTTCTCTATGATTATATATTTTTTACATTTTTAATAACAATTGGTCGGCTCAAATATGAACGAGCACCTGTGCGCTCCTTTTGCATGCATTTTCTAATATAACTTCTAAACCAATAATAAAAATCGATTTTTCGAAAATTCTGGACATATGTGTAAGGCCTTAAGGCGGTATTCTGGTATGGAAACATAGTTTTTGAGCGTTTTGCCGAGCTTCACGACTTCTAGAATACCTTCAATTTTTTGTAAACTTACATTCCAGCTTTGGATTCTACTCTTTTCTGCTCTATAATTATATATTTTTTACATTTTTAATAACAATTGGTCGGCTCAAATATGAACGAGCACCTGCGCGCTCCTTTTGCATGCATTTTCTAATATAACTTCTAAACCAACAATAAAAGTCGATTTTTCGAAAATTCTGGACATATGTGTAAGGCCTTAAGGCGGTATTCTGGTATGGAAACCTGGTTTTTGAGCGTTTTGCCGAGCTTCACGACTTCACGAATACCTTCAATTTTTTGTAAACTTACATTCCAGCTTCGGATTCTACTCTTTCCTGCTCTATAATTATATATTTTTTACATTTTTAATAACAATTGGTCGGCTCAAATATAAACGAGCACCTGCGCACTCCTTTTGCATGCATTTTCTAATATAACTTCTAAACCAATAATAAAAGTCGATTTTTCGAAAATTGTGGACATATGTGTTAGGCCTTAAGGCGGTATTCTGGTATGGAAACATAGTTTTTGAGCATTTTGTTGAGCTCAATAGAAAAAAAAATTTACCATTCTTTTTTTCTCAACATTTTCATTAATATTTTGACAATAAACAAACAAAAAATTCGAGAACAAAAATGAAAATTAAATAAGTTATAAGCTGGGACTGAAAACAAGAGGTTTGCTGGCCGACACGATTGCAACATTTCTAGTCATCCGATACAAAATTTAAAAAAAGATTCAAAAAGGACAAAACTTCAAAAAAGGTCTGATATTTTGGAAACAACTGTTTTTCGCCTTTTTCCCTCTCTTCAGGTCTTCTAGAGGAAATTTCTTTGATACATCTTTACGATTGGATCCATAAAGAGGAAAGTTTGAGCTCCAATTTCCTTTTTTTTTTTTTTTACTTTGAGCGATTTTTTTCCCAAAGTCATTCTGTTTTTTGTGAAAAAAAGGAAATTTGAAAAATCCTGTATAACACGAAAACAAAGAGGATTCATGAAAAACTTCAGGGGAGAAAAAAGTTGCATCTATTTTCGTTGAGTTTAGACAAATTTTTTCAGATTTTTTTTCTGAAATTTTTTTTTCTCATTTTCTGGCTCAGATCATTAAAAAATATGAAAAAAATTCCAATGTGTTGGAAATGATCAAATTAAGTATTTTCCCCTCTTGAAATTTTATCAATAATCCCATAGTTCTCGAGTTATGGTAATTGAATGATCTGAGCTCTGACCCAGAAAATAAGAAAAAAAAAAATTTGAAAAAAAAATCCAAAAAAATTCCTCTGAACTCAACGAAAACAGACACGACTTTTTATTATCTTGAAGTTTTTCATGAATCTCCTTTGTTTTCGAGTTTTACGGGATTTTTCAAATTTCCTATTTATTCACAAAAAACAGAATAACTTTGGAAAAAAAAATCGCTCAATGTTAAAAAAAAGAGAAAATTGAAACTCAAACTTTCCCCTTTATGAATTCAATCGTAAAAATGTATTTTAAAAAATTCCTCTAGAAAATGGTGCACCTGGAGAGAGGGAAATAAAGACGAAAAACAGTTGTTTCCAAAATAGAGTCAAATTTAAAAACAAATTATTTAAAAAATAATAATTTCAAAAAAAAATTTATAATAATTTAAGCCGAATTCTTCCCCTTTAAAATACCATTTGTCAAATTAGTTTACGTTGACTTCCGGCAAAATGGCATAAAAAAAACGTTCCGGACCTTTTTTGAATTTTTGTCCGAAAACTTTTTGCCGGTAGTTAACATTGAAGATTGGTGAAAAGTTCGGAGTAAATCGGTTGAGTCGAACTTCAAATATCATGTAAGTCTTGCTGAGAAAAGTAGTTTTGAGAAAAATGTCTATCGTCCGAATCGCTCTAAAGTGACGGTTGTAGTTGCTGCGTCACTAACTAAAATAGCTATAACTCCATAAGTTATTGGAATTAAAAAATTTCCTTTCAAAGACATGCCCTTAAAGGTCTAAACTTTGAGAAAATGCAAAAACTTTTTTTTTCAAAATTCTAGATCAAAATACTCCCTTAATCTGACAATACGAATGATTTCCGCTAATAAAATTATTTTAAAAAAATGATGAATGCGCTCCATTTCTGAGTTCACACTTTATGGCATCTTTGTGATTATGCGTCACGTGCCTTTTAATTGCCATTATCTCGGATGGAAAAATATTTTCGTCAAACGTCACATATACTACAATGGCGTATCAACTATTTGATCGTGATAAGCAGACGTGGAAACAACGACGATAATTTTATTGTTTTTTTCCTTTCAAATTTAATCAAACTATTTTCATCTTGATCCAATTTTCCGGTTTATCAGATTTACAACGTGATAGCATTTTGTTTTTCTCATGCGACCTACCTAAACGTTTCGAATGATTAATAAAAATCATAAAATCTTCACGGTTTCATCGCTCTTATTATTTTTGTTTTAAAATACTGAACTGAGAATAATCGCCTCGACACATTTTTTTTTTCTTCACTATCACAAAATTGTCTGTAAACGTGGATAAATAACGATAAACAATTTTATTCAATGTCAAAATTTTAATGGCACTGGCGTCGTCCGATCTATCGATCGACTGATCGACTACTGCGCGTTTCTCGTTTATTGTTTACTCTCGGATCTTTGAAATCTAGAGCAAATATTCGACAGAAGTCACGAGACCGGTTATTATTTATGTGTGGATTATAAAATATTTGCACATGTAGAATATTCAATTTATACGTATAAACGTGTAGGCATATATTGCGAGATACCCGAATTTGTACACTGACGGAAATGACAATGAGAAATTTTTTTTTTTTTTTTTAATAATCTCAAAGTCGATAAGCAACGAGGTAATGCGATACAGAGTCGGTAACGAAAATTGTAATCAATGTCATTTAAAGATTGTAGACTTACCGCGAAGCAATTAGCAAGTCTGGAATTTAATTCCACGATGATTCATCGCTTTTGCCCGGAATATTAATAATTTTAAACATAATAGTGACTAAGTCGGTAACATAAATTATAATCAATGTCATTCAAGGATTGTAAACATTTGACGGAAGAGCGAAGCATTTGTGAGCCTGCATTCCACGGAAATGCATCGCTTCCGCCAAAAATATAAATAATTTTGTGGGTAATGTGACATCTGATCTGTCGGTAACGAAAACTGTAATCGGTGCCATTTGAAGATTATCGACGTTTCGCGAGAAAGCAAAACATTAGTGAGTCTCAAATACAATTCCACGAAGATTCATCGCTTTCTCCCCAAAATATAAATAATTTTGGAGGTAATGTCACATTCACTTTGTCGGTAACGAAAACTGTAATCTGTGCAATTTAAAGATTATCGACGTTTAGCGAAGAAGCAAGACATTAGTGGGTCTCGAACTCGACTCCACAACGATGGATCGCTTTTTCCGGCGATACAAATACCGGCAAGTGTTGATATCCACACTGTCGGTAACGAAAACTGTAATAAAAATCATTCAATTAATGTAAGTGTTTTGTGCAAAAGCAAAGCATTAATGAATCTAGAATTTAATTCCACTATCATGCTTCGATTTCAACCAAAATATAAATAATTTTGGAGGTAATGTCACATTCACTGTGTCGGTAACGAGAACTATAATCAGTGCAATTTAAAGATTATCGACGTTTAGCGAAGAAGCGAGACATTAGTGGGTCTCGAATTCGATTCCACATCGATTGATCGCTTTTACCGGCGATACAAATACCGGCAAGTGTTGATATCCACCCTGTCGGTAAAGAAAACTGTAATAAAAATCATTCAATTAATTTAGACGTTTCGTGCAGAAGCAAAGCATTAGTGAGTCTAGAATTTAATTCCACAATCATGCTTCAATTTCACCCGAAATTTGAATAATTTTGGAGGTAATGTCACATTCACTTTGTCGGTAACGAAAACTGTAATCTGTGTAATTTAGAGATTATCGACGTTTAGCGAAGAAGCAAGACATTAGTGGGTCTCGAACTCGACTCCACAACGATGGATCGCTTTTACCGGCGATACAAATACCGGCAAGTATTGATATCCACACTGTCGGTAAAGAAAACTGTAATAAAAATCAATCAATTAATGTAGACGTTTCGGGCAGAAACAAAGCATTAGTGAGTCTAGAATTTAATTCCACAATCATGCTTCAATTTCACCCAAAATATAAATAATTCTGGAGGTAATGTCACATTCACTTTGTCGGTAACGAATACTGTAATCTGTGTAATTTAGAGATTATCGACGTTTAGCGAAGAAGCAAGACATTAGTGGGTCTCGAACTCGACTCCACAACGATGGATCGCTTTTACCGGCGATACAAATACCGGCAAGTATTGATATCCACACTGTCGGTAAAGAAAACTGTAATAAAAATCAATCAATTAATGTAGACGTTTCGGGCAGAAACAAAGCATTAGTGAGTCTAGAATTTAATTCCACAATCATGCTTCAATTTCACCCAAAATATAAATAATTCTGGAGGTAATGTCACATTCACTTTGTCGGTAACGAATACTGTAATCTGTGTAATTTAGAGATTATCAACGTTTAGCGAAGAAGCAAGACATTAGTGGGTCTCGAACTCGACTCCACAACGATGGATCGCTTTTACCGGCGATACAAATACCGGCAAGTATTGATATCCACACTGTCGGTAAAGAAAACTGTAATAAAAATCATTCAATTGATGTAGACGTTTCGGGCAGAAGCAAAGCATTAGTGAGTCTAGAATTTAATTCCTCAATCATGCTTCAATTACTCCCGAAATATAAATAATTTTGGAGGTAATGTCACATTCAATTTGTCGGTAACGAGAACGGTAATCTGTGCAATTTAAAGATTATCGACGTTTAGCGAAGAAGCGAGACATTAGTGCTTCATGCTTCAATTTCACCCGAAATATAAATAATTTTTTAAATAATGTAAAACCGACTCTGTCGATAACGCAATCTGTAATGAGACCATAATTGTCTTTCTCTATTTTCACTATATTAATCCATACATTCTGCGTACTGAAGACTGACATTTTCAATAATGAACAACATGAGACCCCAAGCATAAAAAAAAATTCCATAATAATAATTCCCAATTTTTTAAATTAAAAAAAACGGGATCCGTTTTTTTTAAGATCCCTCATCTTTGTGTATAAACATTATTACGTCTTGTATATATTGCGCAATGTCAATCTAATTTTTTCCCATAGCTGTCATTTTTTTATTGCTGTATATTTGTTCAACAAATACACGGCAATACATTTTTGTTTCATCGTTATCACTGTGACCCTCTGTTACTCATTTACTCTTCTTTAGTACACATAAAACATGACAGACGGCATATGTTTTTTTTTTGTACAATTCAAGAGTACAGAGAAACAATGCGATGGATAATTGAATATTTTAAAAAAATCAAACCACGACGTAAATTTTATTCGTCCAAACATAAATCTTGTAATATTCTGTGGTCAACATGTAAAAGTGATTAGGAATTGTGTATCGTGACAGCCTCGAGAAAAGCACATAGCAGAACAATACCAATTAAAATGAAAAAATATACAATACATATACGAGTCATTCCATGTCAAATCGACCAAGAGTTGGAATCGACCCTTTTCTATTTCGATGAAATTTGGTCCGAAGTTTTCATTTATCATAAAACAAAGTTCTACCAACGGAAAAAAATTAAATTTTGTTTTCGAAAGTTATGCAAAATTCAAAATTTCACAATTTTTTATATCTTTCAAGTTTATTTTTTAAATATCTCGAAAACTATTATAGTTACGAAAAAATTGTTCTGGGTTCATCTTGAAGAGTATACCTGGGACTACGAAAAAAAAAATATTCCGAACAAAAATTTTGAAAAATAGTGAATTCGGAGAATTTTGAATTTTCAAAAATCGTGAAAATCCACGATCAATATTGAATTTGTGGTTCAATTTTTTTTATATAATACCTTGTACTGATCTTAAAAGATCCTGAAAGTTTCAGAATTACGTGTTTTTTCGAAAATATGAATTTTTGAATTTTGGTAAAAAAAATTTTTTTTTCTTGTACCTCTAGAAGTAAAGTTGAGCAATCATGTAATAGTTACTGCTCAAAATTACATGATTTTACTTAACTGAGAGATTAAAAAAATTTTTTTTTTTACAAAAATTCAAAAATTCATATTTTTGAAAAAAAAAACACCATCCTGAAAACGTTCAGAATCTTTTAAGATCAAGGAATACCTTGTACTGATCTTAAAAGATATAATAATATAAAAAAAATGTAACCAAAAATTTAATGTTGATCGAGGATTTACACGATTCTTAAAAATTCAAAAATTCATATGTTTTAAAAAACAAAAAACACCTTTCTGAAAATTTCAGGATCTTTGAAGATCAGTACAAGGTATTATACAAAAAAAAATTAAATGCTGATCGTTAATTTCCACGATTTTAAAAAATTCAAAATTCTCCAAATTCATCATTTTTCAAATTTTTTTTTTGAAAATTTTTTTTTTTCGTACCCCCAAGTATATTATTTAAGACGAACCCAAAACGATTTTTTCGTAACTATAATAGTTTTCGAGATATTAAAAAAACAAACTTGAAAGATTGAAAAAATTTTGAATTTTGCATAAGTTTCGAAAAAAAAATCTTAAATTTTTTTTTCTTTGGTAGAACTTCGTATTATGATAAACGAAAACTTGTGACCAAATTTAATCGAAATTGAAAGCATTCGATTCTAACTATTGGTCGATTTGACTTGGAATGACTCATATTCATTATTATGATTCTTACAACCTCAACATATTTCATTACCGGGAACTTTGTGGCGTATCGCATTGATGTAAGTGGCGAGTCACGTGAAGATGTTTTTTAATCGCTGTTTACACACATTCACGGGTATACATTTATTGCTGATACAAAAAAGGGCGTGATCGACGAAATTCGACGTGAAAAGGGATGAAATTCGCGCTCTTTTGCTTGTTAACGATCGATACGAGTCTCACAAATATGACTGATTCATCGGAATGTCGTTATTAATCTGTGACAAAATTTTTTTACAACCTCTTCTTTCAACAATAATGCTTTTATTGTTTCTTCGAGATTTTCCCAAGAATTCTTGACCAACTTTGTTTTATTTCAATAAAAAAAAATAATCGAATTCCGGATAAAAAGTTCAATATCCGATGAAGAAAATTCCGCCCCTGGAAATTCTGACAGAAGTCTTTGAAAAAATTTTCAAAAAAATAAAACATTTGTTTGCACATAAAAATTTGTCTATTGATGATATTAATTTTTTTTTACCATTTTTAGTTTCTAATACAGTAATAAGAATTTTGAAAATTAATTAATCAATTATACAACGATAGGTTTATGCATAAAATTTTAGATCTCTGGAGGGAATCCATTTTTTTAGGAATTTTTAGCTCATCATGTAATAATGAAATAATAATAATTTTGTAAATTAATGGCAGACGGATTCTTTGGAAAAATTACGAAAAATTGTATTTTCAGGCTTTCGAAGAATTAATCGTATGGCGTCAATTTTAAATCCACGAAAACAGGATTACTCCCTCCACATCGACTCAATTCCAGAGTCAATAAACTTATGAAACTCACGATCGTGTGATGTAACGTTTTAAACGTCACGCAACGATTCTTTATTCACGATCGCTTAACTCCTAAACATGCGAATAAAAAAAAAATATCGAGCCTCCCGTTCACTTTGGCAATCGTAAAAATTAGATTTAATTTAGTGTATCAAACGCAGACTCTCCGGAATGACGAGTTGAAGAAATTTTTTCCTAACTTACTCCAATATATGCATCAATTTAAAAAAAAAAAAAAAGTTTTTGTTTTTTTCGAAATCTCTTATAAAATACTTTCGGGGCGGTAAAAAAAGATGCCTGTTAAAAGCAGAGCTATTAATATTAATATTTAGCTGTCTCTCATCGCATATTTCTATTTCCCATTTAAATAAGACAGGAAAAAAAATATACAAACTTTGAAATTGTATACCTCGGCTTCAATTTAATGTATCGAAATGAGCGATAAATATTCTTGTAGGGAATTGAACGCTCTACAGAAAACGTCTCTTATGATTTTTCGATAAACTCACTCCTTCAAAAGTTATTCACGGTCTAATATATATATGGGTCATTCCATGTCAAATCGATCACTATTGAACCCGACCTCTTTCGGCCTGGCTGATTTTTTTTTCCTTTTCTGCCCCATTAAAAACATTTTTCAAGAAATTTTCAAATTTTTTTATCCAACCCAAAAAAGGCTTTTTTTTAAATAGCTATAATTCCTTTACAAATTGAATAATTGCGACGTTTTTTTCAAAATTTTCGTCATTAAATGTACTTTCCGAAAAAAATGCAACAAAATTTTAAGATTTTGAAATTTATGAGATTTTTCACGTTTTTGAGAAAAATCATCTTTTCCTCGAAGTTAGCCATTTTGTTCCATTTTTTTTCACTTTTTTGAAAAAAAAAACCAAAACTTTTTCGAGGATTACCACTTTCAATTGTTTGTTCTTCTCAATTTTTCAAACTCTGAGGTTCTTTATAAATCCTCAAAAATTTCCAGAGTGGTATTTTGTGAAATAAAACAAGCTGGGACATTTTTTTTTCAATCTAGAAATTTTATTAATTTTTCCACTTAAATTTTGTACTCAATTTGCTTACTTAATTTCTTTACTTTAATGTTTATTCAAATTTTCAATTAGTAAAATTTGTTTCTTTCAATTATCAGGAATGTGATTTTCCACCAATTGGAATGTCATTTCTCAAACCTAAAAAAGCGGCGGATAAAAAAAAAGCCCAATTTAGCGCTGAATCTTCTCTAATAAACCCAAAAACAACCTGAAACTTATATATCGTTCACTGGCATTCAAAAGGGCGTAACTCGAGGCGCAATACGCTATAAATTGTAGGAATTATGGGCATTTTGTTTTGAGAAGGTATAATAAAATAGAAAAGTCTCGGGGAGACGCGAAAAGATTTGTGGAAGAATCCGTGAGATCGTGAAAGTCGTCATCGCAAGTCTTGGTTTGAGAAAATCGCGATAGTGATGATTGTGTTTGCGTGAATTTTTCATCAGCTCTATACAGGGTGTCCCAGGAATAAAGGGCAATATCGTGAGGGTAGATTCGTGACGTAATATCGAGTAGAAAAGTCCTTTGCCATTTTTTTATATTTTGAACCCCTGAATTGTTATTAATTAATTAAATTAATAACAATTCAGGAGTTAAAAATATTAAAAAATGGCAAAGGACTTTTCTACTCGATATTACGTTGATAATTAATTAAATTAATAACAATTTCGGGGGATTAAAATATTAAAAAATGGTAAAGGACTTTTCTACTCGATATAACGTTAATAATTAATTAAATTAATAACAATTCAGGGGTTCAAAATATAAAAAAATGCCAAAGGACTTTTCTACTCCATATCACGCAAATAATGAATTTAATTAATAACAATTCAGGGGTTCAAAATATCGAAAAATGGCAAAGAATTTTCTACTCAATATTACGTTAATAATAAATAAAATTTATAACAACTCAGGGGTTTAAAATATCAAAAAATGGCAACAGCCTTTTCTACTCCATATTGCGTTAATAATTAATTAAATTGATAACAATTTCGGTGTTTACAATATCAAAAAATGCCAAAGAATTTACTACGTTAATAATAAATTAAATTAATAACAATTCAGGGGTTTAAAATATCAAAAAGTGCCAAAGGACTTTTCTACTAAATATTACGTTAATAATAATTTAAATTAATAACAATTCAGGGGTTTAAAATATCAAAAAAAGGCAAAGGACTTTTCTAATCTATATTACGTCACGAATCTACCCTCACGGTATTGCCCTTCATTCCTGGGACACCCTGTATATGCCGGGAGATATCTATATGGTCTCAATTAAATCGTCACATGACTCGTTATTAAGGGGGGCGCGGTGCGACCGCGACGAGTCACGCGGACAGTATTTAATTACCGATCTGGTTAGATTGACTCGATGATTACCATCTTCGTTCCCCTCTCCGACCGTCACTTATCTTTCCGCCGCAAATCGTTTGATATTGTAGCCTTCCACATCGTGAAATTACGCGGGAGACAATCGAAAAATATAAATCGCGCGCATTCACGTGATTCGAATGATGGGAGAGAGACAGAGACAGAGACAGAGCCAGAGAGAGAGAGAGAGGGGGGGGGGAGAGAGAGAGGGAGAGAGAGAGAGAGAGCGAGAGAGAGGGAGAGAGAGAGAGAGAGAGAGAGAGAGAGAGAGAGAGAGAGAGAGAGAGAGAGAGAGAGAGAGAGAGAGAGAGAGAGAGAGAGAGAGAGAGAGAGAGAGAGAGAGAGAGAGAGAGAGAGAGAGAGAGAGAGAGAGAGAGGGAGAGAGAGAGAGAGAGAGAGAAGGAGAGAGAGAGAGTGAGAAAGAGAGAAAGAGAGAGAGCAAGAGAGAGAGAGAGAGAGAGAGAGAGAGAGAGAAAAGAAGGCCGAGTCCTCGCGGTCTTTTATTTGCAAACTTGTACCAAGACGCGTGTCCGGCAACACGAAAGTTGAAAAACCTCGAAGCCTTGACACTGTCCAACTCCCTTCCCCGCTGCTTGTTACGACCATGATATGTTTACAAGGTGTATATCGCTATTTCATCGAACCGATTAATTTTCAGGATAACTTCGTTAATTATATGCTCGGCTTTGTATCTTCGAATTGAAACGACCTCTTCATAGCGTCTCATCATCTATTTCAGCGTAAATCGATTAGCACGGGCAATTTCTCAAACTACTGATATTATATGTGAAAATTCCTTAAATTATTATTAACGTAAATGCGTGGACTTGGTTACATTAAATTATTCTAAATTAAAATGCCTGAAATATATGCATGGAAATCAGAGTTGCAAATAATGCATTAGTTTTTTTAATGCATTTGCATTTTCATTAACCAATAACGTTTAATGGTTATTGGAAATAATTTCCATTAACCATTAAAATTTAATGGTTAATGGAAATAATTTAATGATTAATGGTTAATGAAAATAATTTTCATTAACCAGTAAAACTTAATGGTTAATGGTTAATGAAAATGCAATTGCATTAAAAAAATGAATGCATTATTTGCAACCCTGCACATTACAATGTAGTGTGTAATAGAAAAAATTTCCATTACCCATTGCGATGTAATGTCTAATGGACAAAACTTTGATTGCAATTTTGGGAATGGAAAAGTATAGATGAATAAATTATTGCAGTTTTGCATTACATTTTATTGACTTAGAAATTAGATTTTTAGAATTATAATATAGATGCTTTTTAGACTTTAAGGTGAAAATCTAACCCGTAGTAAAAAACTCCATTCGTCGCCATTGAAAAATCCCCATTCATTCCCCATTGCAAAAATAATCAACGGAGATGAATGCCGAATTGCCTAAGGGGATTTTCGCCATTGAATTCCCCATTTCAAATCGAATGAGGACTTTCCAATGAGGATTGACTTCCCCATTTGAAACGGAATGGGGATTATCCTATGGGGATTCAATTCGGCATTCATCTCCATTGGTTTTTGTAGGCAATGGGGAATGAATGACGATAATCAATGGAGATTCTTTCATATAGTAAAAAACTCCATTCGTCACCATTGAAAAATCGCCATTCATTCCCCATTGCCAAAATAACCAATGGAGATGAATGCCCAATTGCCCAAGGACATTTTCGCCATTGAATTCCCCATTTGAAATCGAATAGGGATTTTCCAATGAGGATTGACTTCCCCATTCCAAACGGAATAGGGATTATCCCCATGGGCATCAGTCGGCAAGAACGCCTTGCATGGATTTTCTGGACACCGACTTCTGCTAATATTCCGTGCTCACACTCGTCTAGATAAGCATACTCTTCGCATAATCCGTATGGGAGTTCAGCGGGTTGCCGTCCTGCGACATCTCGCGCCAATTCTCGGAACTAACGCAACGCGGTTTCCAATGGACATCTTTGGGTAATGCTGATCATTGAGTGCATCCGCATGGACTTCCCAATGGACATCATTGGGTAAAGCTGATCATTTCGTTCATCAGCATTTGCCTTCCAATGGACACCATTGGGCAATGCTGATGGCTCGGTCCATCAGCATTTGCTTTCCAATGGGCATCATTGAGTAATGGTGATCATTCGGTTCATCCGCATTTGCTGTCCAATGGACGTCATTGGGCAATGGTGACTTTTCAATGGATATCCATTCACTGATCAATGGTCGTTCCTATACGCCATTGACAAATGCGGAAATCTCAATGGGTCCCCATTCATTGTCCAATGGAGTCGTATGAGGACCATTGGTTGCCATTGGCGATTCAATGGAGTTTTTTACTACGGGAAGTCCTAAGTCAATAAAATGTAACGCAAAATTGCAATAATTTATTCATCTATATTTTTCCATTCCCAAAATTGTAATCAAAGTATTGTCCATTACACATTACATTGCAATAATACTATAGATGCTTTTTATAATTATAATATAGATGCTTTTTAGAATTTAAGGTACCTGAACATCTAAGTCAATAAAATGTAATGCAAAATTGCAATAGTTTATTCATCTATATTTTTCCATTCCCAAAATTGCAATCAAAGTTTTGTCCATTACACATTACATTGCAATGGGTAATGGAGATTTTTTCTATTACACACTACATTGTAATGGGCAGGGTTGCAAATAATGCATTACTTTTTTTAATGCAATTGCATTTTCATTAACCATTAACCATTAAATTTTAATGGTCAATGAACATAATTTCCATTAACCATTAAATTTCATTAGCCATTAAGAAAGTAATGGTTAATGCATTACTTTTTCATTAAAAAATTCGCAACCCTGATGGAAACTTCTGAAATTATTATAAATGTTAATATTCCTTAAAGGGGAAGAATTCGGCTTCAGTTCCTGTTTTTTAAATTATTTTTACAATTAGTTTTTAGATTTGAGCTCTATTTTGAAAACAACTGTTTTCCGCATTTTTTTCCCTCTCTTCAGGTGCACCCATCTTATAGAGGAAATTTTTTTAATACATTTTTACGACGGGATTCATAAAGAGGAAAGTTTGAGCTTCAATTTCCTTTTTTTTAAAACTTTGAGCGTTTTTTTTTCCAAGGTTATTCTGTTTTTTGTGAAAAAAGAGGAAATTTGAAACATACTGTATAACGCGAAAACAAAGAGGATTCATGAAAAACTTCAGGGTAGCAAAAAGATGCGTTTGTTTTTGTTAAGTTCAGAGGAATTTTTTCAGATTTTCTTTCGAAATTTTGTTTCTTCTTATTTTCTGGGTCGGAGCTCAGATCATTAAATCACCATAACTCGGGAACTATGGGATTATTGATAAAATTTATAGAGGGAAAAATACTTTATTTTACCATTTTCAACACATTAGAATTTTTGTCACATTTTTTTCCCAAATTTTTTTCTTCCCATTTCGGTTGAAAAAAAAAATTTTGAAAAAAAATATGAAAAAATTCCTCTGAACTCAACGAAAACCGACACAACTTTTTGCTATCTTATACTTGTAAAAATATCTCTTAAGAAGTGGTGAATTTTTTCAAACAATCAAAACGGTCCAAGTTAAAAAAAATATGTTTTGGGTTTAACACTGAAAAAAAAACATATGAAAATGAATTTCGACATTTTTTTGTATTCTTTTTACGAAACTACAACTCAAGACGAAGAAAATGATCTTTTATCTTATTTTGACATCTTCGTTTTTTTTAAATTACCAGCATTTAAAAAAACATTGTGTGAAATTTTGAAAAATTTATTGTTGTTAGAAGAGTTGAGACAAAAATCTAAAAAAATTCTGAAAGACTGCTTTCAATACGTACAAAAAAATAGAAAATTTTCAACAAAATTAAAAATAGTCGAGGTCACGGATCGATCGGTTTCGCTCGGAATGCCCCATATACAAAATAATTCCAGAGTATTACTCTGGATTATTTTCCAAGTTGAGGGGAGAAAAAAATCGTATCAGGTTGCAATTTATTGAATGTGCACATTTTTATTGGCAACGGTCTTTCATTAAGAGACAATGTTTCTTAATTAATTCCAAACTTCGCTTTTTATGGCCAAATCATTTTCTCCTCATCACTGGGTACATTTATAAAAATAAGAGCTAATTATATTTGTAAAAGACGATTGATGAAACGTGCAATTTCATAATTGAATTTATCAATGAGTCAACAAACAAATCGATTGATGAATCAAATTCTTTATTAATCATCGATTAATCGATCATCGAAGCGTCGATCGATTCATCAATTGATCAATTTACTTATGGGAAAACTTATTTTCTACATGCATGATGGTTCTTAATTACAAATACTTTCCTTGCTTCTGTGTAATGCTTTTCGAATATCAGTCATGGTTTTTTTTTCGCGCATTACCGAAAATGAAAAAGAGGAAGGAAATCCACACGCAGTGACATTTTTTTTTTACTCCAATGCACGATCACCCGTATATCTTGACTTAAGGTACTAGTCTACTTTCAAGGTCAAAAAAGAAATTAAAAAATTTTTTTCTCAGCTCCTTTATCAGATATGACGATAAAACTGTTATTACAACATTGTTACATCCATTAAAAGTACAAAACAAAAATTTATTCTTTATTTTCATTTCAAACATCCACCATTTTTTCTTATCGATTTTTCATTAACGGTCCTAAATTGTTGTGTAAGAAACCTTTATTGCACTCCGTGCGCAAAGTCCCAGTTTGAGCACGCGTAGCGTGCGCAAAGTGGCACTTTGCCCACGGAGTGCAATAAAATGCTTTTAAATGCTTTTTGTTTGTTTTGTTTCAGACTTGCCAATCTTGAGATTAAATGTCGGCCATTTTCGACTTTGGCGCCTTCTGTAAATTATTCAAAGCATCAAAATGAAAAATAAATTTTTGTCTTGTACTTTCGAAGGATGAATGAATGTTGTAATAACAGTTTTATAATCATTTTGATAAAGGAGCTGAAACGAAAAATCTTAAAAATTTGATTTTAGTACCTTGACCAACATTTCGAAAAAAAAAGAATCACAATTCGATCGGGCGTTTTTTTTTGTCATGCTCGAAAAATTAAGTACGATGGAAGAACGCACTTGTAACGGGGAAACTTGATCGTTACAGAAAAATTGTCCCAGTTACAAGTACAATTAAAATATGGAAAATGAAACGCGCGTTAGGGACGACGAATTTCCTCATCACCGATTTATAATCGACGATTTTAGAGAAATTTAATTCAGAGCTCGGAACTCGAACTCGTACGACGTACGTAACGATTGAAGTAATCGGGCCTCCAGCACTTACAACTTCCTGGAACTAGGAACCAATCGTAGTACAATCGAACCTAGTAACAAAGTAATAGAAAAAAAATTAATCGAAATTGATTAATTGTTAAAAATAGTATAAAATAATTAATTTTGGTTCTGATAATTACTAAATAGCGGTTTTTGGATTTAAATTAAAAAATGATTGATTTAAATTGAAGTAAATTGAAGTAAAAATGGAATCAATAAAATTGGAAAAGCCAAATTCGACGACTGGTCGTTTTTATTTCTTTGATCAAATTTCTATCGACGAACAGAATTAATTGACTTAATAATTCATAGAAAGAAAGCAATTTTGTTGCAATAAATAAAAATATTTTTTGAAGTAAAATAATAATGACTTTATTGCAAGAAAATAATTTTTTCGAAAAAAATAATTTTGTATTGAATTCGTTTTTTAGATTAAAATAATCTCATGTTTATGATGCGATCAATGTAATTAATCCAATGAATACAAATTTAATCAAATCTATCATGCATTTAATTGTTACTATTAAATAAGAGTTTAATATAATGGAGTAATAGATTCGTGAAAATATTTTTTTAAATGAAGAGTGATTTTCTTGGTTCAACAAATAAATAATCGAATTAATACTTTCATTTAATAAATAAATTCATGCTCTCAAATTCAGTAATTTTTTCTCTCAGTGCAGACGAATCAAAGATGTCAATTCTGAGAAGCAAAAAAATCAAAACATTATTTGCTCCGAAAATGCCATATAGAGCTTTCGCAGGAGTTTGTAAAAAATTTCAGTGAAAAGCACGTTGAAAATCCTAAATTTTATGTTCTACGTTTTTCTTCGTACGATGAATAATTTTCGGGTTACAAAATGGGACAAACAAATTTTTTATTGCACTCCGTGCGTAAAGTGACCTCTTCTCGCACGCTTCGCTTCACTGCGGGTGCGAGAAGCGGGCACTTTACGCACTCGTGCGATAAAATTTTGTACGATACTCGTAATGTACTATTGTATTTTTTTCCAGCTAAAAAATGTAATTTAAAAATCTGAAAAAAATCACGAATTTTCTTGACGGTTGGGACTGCTTTATAAAAATTTGTATGCGATTTTTGGTGATTTCGAAAAATGAGGTGGCCGACTTGACGTGGAATGCCTCAATTATCTAATTTTAATTTTTTTTTATTTATTATTTTTTTTTAATATCTAAATTTTACCCACTTGGAAACAACCCATCTCATCGACGCCATCGCAATGATGCTGATGACTTCCGGCATTGCTGCGACCCTCGTTTTCGCCGGCTCGCCTCTGCAAATACTGCTGGTAATTTTGAAAATCGTGCACCGGTGGCGGTGAAACGGTGACCGGTTCTCTCGGTCCCGGTAATCGGGAATTTTGTCCATCGTCCAAAAACGTGTCGGGATAGAATATTTCGGCAACGAGTAGGCTCGTCCATCTCGGCGAAGAGAGGCAACCACCGTCCAGATAATGGCATCGTGATTGCCTGATTAAATTGAAATTTTTTTAAAAAATCATTTTCTTTCAAACGAAGCCCTGAAATGTTTCTTTAAAAATTCAACACTAATCATTCTTGTCACTGGTTGCTTTTTGCAAAAAAAAAAGAAATTGGTCGCTTCAAAATTGCGGAAGTCAGAGCATTGACAAGCATTTTTTTACATTCCAAAATTATTCTAAAATCGAACCGCTCTGTCGATTCTTTCCAAACTCTGTTCCCAAAACATTGAAAATCTCGTCAAATTAACAATCATTTCGAAATTCCGACATAATTTGCACTAACGATAAGTAAAGGGAGGATGATACAGACTTATTTTCTCTAAATGTGATTTGTCGAAGTTTTAGAAAATTTTGATCATGCATATGAATCATTCCATGTCAATTGAACGACGTTTTGTCGGTGACCCCCCTCGATTTTTTTGATTTTTTAATATGTTATGATTCATGTAAAAATAAATATCTATGTAAATTTGTAGCTCTCTATTTGTTATTGATTTTTAGCTCTCTAAGTTATCGATTTTTTGATCAAATATTCTTAAAATAATCATAATTTCTACAATAACCAAGATATTCTAACTTGTTAAGAGGTCATTTTTTTGTTTTTCGATGTACTTTTTGAACAAAATATCGAAAATTAAGAAAGTAACAAAATTTTTCTCTTTTTTGCTGTTTTGAGCTAAAAAAATTGGATTTTCTTTCAATTGGATTTTCTTTCAAATTCTATGTAAAAAACAAAATTTTTGAGATTTTACCGAAGATGGGATTCAAATAACTTCTTAAAAAAAAAAAATTTCGAATTTTTTGCTGATAATTTTGATCTTTTTTCCTTCTATGGCTACAATAGTTGATTTTAATCATGTTAAAATATATAATTTAATTTCTCTCACATATTTCCTTTGTAAATTATAATAATTAACATTAACAATTAATATTCAAGTACGTTTTGCACTTTATTCGATTTTTGTACATAAAAATTGTAACTTTTAATGTTAATTATTATAATTTACAAAGAAAATATGTGAGACAAGTTAGATTATTTATTTCAACATCATTAAAATTAACTATTCCCGTGTAGAAATTTTGGTAGGGAAAAACTTCTGCCCCTGACTTGCCCTCCCTAACTAATGTAGGGAAATGATCCGCTCATCCTAACAGGCCCTGTTTAGCCATGTAACACCTGGCTGGCCATTTTCGGATCCGGCGATCATGATCAGGCCCCTATGACGATATGATCCGGCCCTAGCAGAACCTGATCAGGCCCCTAAGATTTTTAGAATCATGCCCTTAAAGGCCCTGATCACGGTCGCGACCATATACCGAAGCGCTTTTTAAACAATTCGTTTTTACGAGGTACTCCTTTTTCAATGTATGCATCTTATTATTTATTTCGAGGCAACCCTTTTTTAGGGTACACTTTTCTTTTGGCAATCCTCGAAGAGAATATTAGATTCCGAGTGAACGGAAATTCTCTACGAGAATTAAATAAATAAGTACAATTACATAAGACGGCAGGAACTCCTTGTATGGATTCTTCCGACACCGACTTCTGCTAACATCCATGCTCGCACCCGTCTATATAAGCATACTGAACACATTATCCGTATGCGAGTTCAACGGTTGCTGTCCTGCGACATCTCGCGCCAAGTCTCGGAACTAACGCGATGCGGTTCGTCGTGATAATAATAATAATCCTCTGCCTACGTAACGAACTTGTGACAGGCGCACAATTGCTTGTTATTCTCGCGGAATAAAAGTGATAATGTAAATAATAATTAAATAATAATAATAATAATAATAATAATAATAATAATAATAATAATAATAATAAACGAGACAATGATTGTTAATTTATTATTATTGTTATTACTATTATTGTTATTTATTATTATTATTATTATTATTATTATTATTATTATTATTATTATTATTATTATTATTATACTACTGAAAGCCGATATACAAATAATTTTATTTTAATAAATACTCAGGGCAATCCAATTAGTTTTCACATCAGAGCCCTGCCAGGGTAATAAAATAAAAATATGTTTTGCTTTGCTAAAAATAACGTCGTCGGAAGCTGTTCATATTCTGATCATGCAGGGCACTGGTAATAAGTGATTATTTCAATGTAATAACTAGGGACCAGGTCGTTAAGTTCCATGTCAGGGCCCTGCCAGGAAAATCGGATCAGGCAGGGCGGATCAGGGGCAAGAATCAACTAATGGTTGCCCTATCACATTTCTACACGGGTTGTAGTCATAGAAGAAAAAAAGATCAAAATTACGAAAAAAAAATCGAAAAAAAAAATTTTTTTAATAACAATTTGAATCCCAACTTGGGTAAAAACTCAAAAATTTTATTATTTTACATAGAATTTTAGAATTTTTTTTTTGTTAATCGAACGATCCCATTGAAAGAAAATCCAATTTTTTTGTTTAAAACAGCTAAAAAGACAAAAAAAAATTCTTTTTTAATTTTCGATGTTTTGTTCAAAAAGTACATTGAAAAACAAACAATCCCCTCTTAACAAGCTAGAATATCTTGGTTATTGCAGAAGTTATGATTATTTTAAGAATATTTTATCAAATATCAATAACTTCGGTATGGATTAAGATCGAGAGCTAAAAATTTACATGGATATTTCTTTTTGCATGTATCAAAAAATAAAAAAATGAAAAAATAATAAATAAATAAATAAATAAATATATATATAAATAAATAAAATCGAAGGGGGTCACCATCAAAACGTCGTTGAATTGACATGGAATGACTCGTATAAATCTTGAAAAAGAACGTTTCAAAGTTTTTTTATGGGAAAGTAAAAATGGATTCGATTTTTTTTTTACTCACATGCATCTTGTGAGCTCGATTGTTTGTGTGAAATAACCCTCGTAGGGTATTTGAACGACGTAACGCCAAATTCCTTGATAATTCTTGGCAAATACAGGGGTCGCGTATTCAACCTTCGCTGGACATGGGGTTGGTGGTCCAGTGTATTCAGGCTTCTCCGGAGGTGGAGTACGCTGACGATATTCCAGCGTAGGAGGGTCGTCGCGACGCTCAGCGCCTGGAACCGGCGCTAATGGCTCACCCTGTATCGCCTTGTACAGCATACAAACACTAAAATTTTTGTTCAGTGTCATTTTTAACAATTTTTAAAAATACTTTTATACAAATTAATGTGTAAATATTTAAATATATATATGGGGCATTCCATCCCAAATCGGACAGTTTGAAAAACTTTTTTTTAAATTTCCTTAATTTTTTTATATTTTTTAGTACCCATCAAAGAGTCCTTCCTGTTAAATTTTGAGATTTTCTTGATTACCCGTTCAAAAGATATTAAATTAACAAAAAAACCGCTTTTTTTTGGTATTTTGGTCATAACTTCTTTAATAATGGTCCAAATTAAAAGTTTTTTTTCAAAATTTTTGTTTTTTTATGGCCTTTTCAGAAAAAAATACAACAAAAATATTCGGCGTGTTTTTGAATGAGTTTTTTGAGTTTAATACTTTAAATAGCGTTTTTAAAAGTGTCATTTTTGATTTTTTTTTTTTAATTTTTGGTTTCAACATCTATCTATTCAACAATTTTTAAGAGTAGTCCGATCGTGGGATCTCTACAACTATTTTTTTCGATATTTGAAAATATTTTTTTTAAAATAAATTATTAAGAATCCCAATTTTGGTTAGTGTATAGTATTTTTTTCAATGTTTAGAATTAATTTTGACACTTTTTCATTGTCAACCCAAATAAACCCAAAAAATTAGGGTATCGTTTTTTAATTATTTGGAGTCGAATTGGGGTGAGTTTGATAAGAAATTCGTCCGAGCCCTAAATAAGGACCACCCTAATATATATATAGCTAAATGTGATGATAGTAATAAATTTATTCCTAAAAGTAATTCTCTATTTTAGTAAATTGATATTAAAATTCGTTGCTCTATTTATCTATCAAAAAAATAGCGATTTTCTTTCCACACTTACACGCCTCCGCCATTTTCACAAAATTTTCGACCATTTCGGGTAACATCTGGTTCGCTCGATTCCTCATTTCCGGCGCTTCGTTTGCTGCGGCTTCTCTTCTCGTCGGTGTCGACTCTGCAAAAAATTGAGTATTTATAATTTTTCAATGAAATCAATTTTCTTTGCTTGGAAAAAAAACAAAAAAATTCAAGAAGTAGCAAAATAATGTTGGGAAAACGTGGAAAAAATTGCAACTTGTTGGTGGAATGAAAATTCAAAAATTATTATATATAATTATTTTTTATTGTTTATATAATTATTTTTTATTAGTTATTAGTTTTTATATATTATTATTATGTATATATAAAAACTCAAAATTATTCATATGAAATAAAACTTTTGACACTTACGAATTTTGAGAGAATGGCTGAACTTTGGCAACTTTTGGTAACGAGTCATCGGCTCTGAGAATCGGCAGAGCTTTGCTGAGGAACTTCAGGGTGTGATTTCTCAAAAGCTCGCTATAAAAAAAAAATCAGTCAATTACTATTTTATTGCTGAAAATCATTGCAACGACGAAAATTGATAATAATCAAAATCACCATCACCAATTTAATTAAAAATTTAATATACTTTTTTTTTTATTCTGACCACACTTGAAGTGTCGATGGAATTTTTTTTTTTTTTCAATTACTTACAATGGATAAGACGATCCCGTGATATTCTGTCTCATTGGATTTCGTGGAATATAGCCTTTATTAAGATCACCACAAACATTGTGAATCGAGACGAAGCCTTTTCCCTGTTTGCCAGTGTCTGATGAGTAAAATAACAATTGGTCATTTACTGCATAATTGAAGTAATCGAGTCATCCGTCGTGTTTGCAATATTATTTATTAAAAATTATTCACTTGATGAATTTCGATCCGTCGTTCATTAATTTATTAACATATAATTAAATGTTATTCGATGTCAATTATTTTGATGATTCAATATACATTATCGATTATTTTGGTAATGGACAATGGAAAAATATCTGTCGTCCATTGTTTGCATAATGGATATTGAAATTCGAATTGTTATGTATTAATTTTGTAATGAAATCCTATCTATTATTTGGTGATGGAACAATATCTTCAACTTCAATAATGGATAATTAAACAATAATTATCAATTCTTCATTTAGAATGATTATCTATTTAGTAATAGATAGAAAAGCAATACATTATCAATTATCGACTATTTTGATAATGGACAATGGAAAAATATCTGCCGTCCATTATTTTCGTAATGGATATTGAAATTCAAATTGTTATGCATTAATTTTGTAATGAAATCCTAACTATTATTTATTATTTGGTGAATGAATAATATCTTCAACTTCAATAATGGATAATTAAACAATAATTATCAATTCTTCATTTAGTACGATTATCTATTTAGTAATAGATAGAAAAGCAATACATTATCAATTATCGACTATTTTAATAATGGACAATGGAAAAATATCTGCCGTCCATTATTTTCGTAATGGATATTGAAATTCAAATTGTTATGCATTGATTTTGTAATGAAATCCTTACTATTATTTATTATTTGGTGATGGAATAATATCTTCAACTTCAATAATGGATAATTAAACAATAATTATCAATTCTTCATTTAGTATGATTATCTATTTAGTAATAGATAGAAAAGCAATACATTATCAATTATCGACTATTTTGATAATGGACAATGGAAAAATATCTGCCGTCCATTATTTTCGTAATGGATATTGAAATTCAAATTGTTATGCATTAATTTTGTAATGAAATCCTTACTATTATTTATTATTTGGTGAATGAATAATATCTTCAACTTCAATAATGGATAATTAAACAATAATTATCAATTCTTCATTTAGTACGATTATCTATTTAGTAATAGATAGAAAAGCAATACATTATCAATTATCGACTATTTTGATAATGGACAATGGAAAAATATCTGCCGTCCATTATTTTCGTAATGGATATTGAAATTCAAATTGTTATGCATTAATTTTGTAATGAAATCCTAACTATTATTTATTATTTGGTGAATGAATAATATCTTCAACTTCAATAATGGATAATTAAACAATAATTATCAATTCTTCATTTAGTACGATTATCTATTTAGTAATAGATAGAAAAGCAATACATTATCAATTATCGACTAGTTTGATAATGGACAATGGAAAAATATCTGCCGTCCATTATTTTCGTAATGGATATTGAAATTCAAATTGTTATGCATTAATTTTGTAATGAAATCCTAACTATTGTTTATTATTTGGTGATGGAATAATATCTTCAACTTCAATAATGGATAATTAAACAATAATTATCAATTCTTCATTTAGTACGATTATCTATTTAGTAATAGATAGAAAAGCAATACATTATCAATTATCGACTATTTTGATAATGGACAATGAAAAAATATCTGCCGTCCATTATTTTCGTAATGGATATTGAAATTCAAATTGTTATGCATTAATTTTGTAATGAAATCCTAACTATTATTTATTATTTGGTGAATGAATAATATCTTCAACTTCAATAATGGATAATTAAACAATAATTATCAATTCTTCATTTAGTATGATTATCTATTTAGTAATAGATAGAAAAGGAATACATTATTAATTATCGACTATTTTGAAAATTGGCAATGGAAAAATATCTGCCGTCCATTATTTTCGTAATGGATATTGAAATTCAAATTGTTATGCATTAATTTTGTAATGAAATCCTTACTATTATTTATTATTTGGTGATGGAATAATATCTTCAACTTCAATAATGGATAATTAAACAATAATTATCAATTCTTCATTTAGTACGATTATCTATTTAGTAATAGATAGAAAAGCAATACATTATCAATTATCGACTATTTTGATAATGGACAATGGAAAAATATCTGCCGTCCATTATTTTCGTAATGGATTTGAAATTCAAATTGTTATGCATTAATTTTGTAATAAAATCCTAACTATTATTTATTATTTGGTGAATGAATAATATCTTCAACTTCAATAATGGATAATAAACAATAATTATCAATTCTTCATTTAGTATGATTATCTATTTAGTAATAGATAGAAAAGGAATACATTATTAATTATCGACTATTTTGATAATGGACAATGGAAAAATATCTGCCGTCCATTATTTTCGTAATGGATATTGAAATTCAAATTGTTATGCATTAATTTTGTAAGGAAATCCTAACTATTATTTATTATTCGATGATGGAATAATATCTTCAACTTCAATAATGGATAATTAAATGATAATTATCAATTCTCCATTTAGTGTGTCTATCCATTTAGTAATAGATAGAAAAGCAATACATTAGCAATTATTATTCATTGATTTAGTAACCCATGATGAACTTTCATTCGTTATCAATTATTTAGTGTTAATTGATGGACTAATATCGAGTATCATTTGTTTTTATTACTTATAATGGAATTTTATTGAATATCCATTATTTCAGTAATGAGCAATGGAATAATACTCATTATTTATTATTTTGTTGATATAAAATGGACGGATATTTATTATCCATTATTTTTATAATGGATAATGGAATAATGTCTATTATCTATTTTTTTTTAAATTCATATTCAGCGTGAATTCTACTATTTTTGGCGTGAAAAAAGTAATAAATATGTACGTGTTATAAATAAATACCGTAACATTCTTTGTCACTGTCCATGTACGGTGGTGAACGAACTTTTGGTGGTTCGGCATTTGGTGACTCAACAAACGCATAATAACCTTCCGGTGGTTCCTCCTCGGTTTCGGTCCCCGAATTTTCCATTGTTTGTCCTTGAACTTTACTCATGTGGTTTTCCTCGGCCGATGCACAAGCAACGACGCACATTAGAATCATCTAAAAAAAAAAATAAAAAACAATTGATTTGTCTTCTAATAATTGACTCGCCACGCTGATTAATTTTTTTTAAATCAAGGGCTGACCCAAAAAATCTTGAATAATTTTAGAGTGTTTATCAGCCTCGGTACAATGGTCAAAAAAATTATCAACCAAATTCAAGATGGCGACGGTGTAACGATTGATTCGACTTGAAATGCCCCATATATGTACATCTAGATGTAAGACTTTACACGGCATTCCCCGTTACAAAGGTAGATGTACTATATACGTGCGGCCTTAACGGTACCTGGTCCACCAACTATTAATACACAACGGTTTGTACCATGAAACTCGCATATATGCGACGATATTAAATGTGAGGTTTCTAAAACGTTTTTTGGAACGTGAAAATTTTTTTTATTTTTCTTTTTGGACAAATGGCATTATTGATAAAGGAACAAATGAATAACCCAATTTTGTTTAACGAGGCCCCAGATTTTTCTCTAAAACTTGCTAAAACTGAGTAGTATACAAAATTCCAAAATCGTAAATCTCTAAAAAATAAAAATAAATATAAATTGTAAAAATCTCAAATAATGATTCCTTATATTATCAAAGGAAGATAGAGGAAAAAATTAATAATTACGCCCAATTATGTTTAACCAGGCCCTAGATTTTTTTTCTAAAACTTGCCAAAACTAAGTAGTATACAAAATTCGAAAATTGTAAATCTCCATAAAATAAAATAAAAATATAAATCTCAAATAATGATTCCTTATATTATCTTGAAGGATGCTCAAGATTTTTTTTAAACTCGCCAAAAATAAAGCGGATGTGAAGTTCTAAAATGAAAATGAAAAATGCAAATATTTTTTTATCGGATAATCACAAAATTATTCCTCGTTGTCCTCAAGGAGGATTTTTAGTATCCTTGCTAAAAGTAATTCGCATACAAAGTCCTGAAATCGTAATGTTGCATTTTTCATAGTTTTAGAATATTTTGGTTGCAGAAATATCTTGAAAATGGAAAAATTGTCAATAATAAAATTGGTTAAGTAATGATTCTTTATTATTCTCACGAAGGTTCGAGATTTTTTATTAACCTTGCCAAAAATAATTAGCATACAAAATCCTAAAATCAAAATGTGTCTTTAGCATTTTTCTAAGTTTTAGAATATTTTTAGAAAAATTAGAAATCATGAAACCGTTAAAAGAATTATTCCTCTTTATCTTTGAGGGGTTTTAGATTCCTTTCGAACTTCTAAAATAAACATTCTAAAATAAAAATATGCTTTCTTACGTATCTCAAAGTTTCAAGACAATTAACCGAACAAATGTTTTGAGAATGAAAAAAATGGTCAATCAGAAATATGATAAAATAATGATTCCTTATTATCTTGGGGGGGGGGGGGGGGGGGTCTAGATTTTTTCCCAACTTGCCAAAAATAATTCGTATACAAAATCCTTGGATAACACGATTTTTCAATTTCTAAAATTTTGTCTCACATGAGCAAATTTCTTGGAAAAAATCGTCAATTATGAAATCATGATTCCCTCTTATATTTAAGGAGCCCGTTGGCTTTTTTTCAAATTTCAAAAAAATGGTGTCAAAAATCATGCGATGAAAATGTTTTTCTCAATTTGCATTTCTCTAAATTTCCGGATATATTTTGCACAAATGTCTTGAGAAGGAAAAAATGTTTCTTGCAAGGCGGATGCTCAAAGGCGACAAGGAGGCGCAGTAAGTAGGTTACTCCACACTCGTTGTCTCCACACTGGATAGGAGAGAGCCATAGAAGATTTTTTTTTTTTTTTAAGTCGATGAATAGATCGTGACGCTTCGTAAAGCGAGAAAAACCAGTTTCCTCATAGATCCATCCTTGGGTTCGATGATCTACACAAATTGGACAAGGATCACCGAAAAAATGAACTTCTTTCCAATGGGCTCATATTCCATTTTATAAGGTGGCAATTATTTCTCCAATAAATAAAAAATTTATCGTGAGTCAAAGAAAATAAAACGAACGTTGCACTTATTTTATCAATATAGAAACAATTCAAATTTCAATTATGATTATCAATTCAATTCATTTGATTTTCAATTATAATTATCACAAATTCAATTCGTTTGAATTTCAATTATAATTATCACGAATTCGATGCATTTGAATTTCAATTATAATTATCACAAATTCAATTCGTTTGAATTTCAATTATAATTATCACAAATTCAATTCGCTTGAATTTCAATTATAATTATCACGAACTCAAATCGTTTGAATTTCAAGTATAATTATCTCGAATTCAATTCGTTTGAATTTCAATTATAATTATCACGAATTCAATTCGTTCAAATTTCAATTATAATTGTCACGAATTCAATTCATTTTAATTTCGATTATAATAATCACGAATTCATGATTTACACGAATATTCTTTCAATTACTCTTACTTTACTTAATTGGCTGACTGATCAATTTTTTAAATTGACTTATTTTAAAAATGGAAGGACCAAAAAATTTTTGCACATTTTTTAAAATCATGATGATTAAACAACCGAGTGAATGGAGGGCTAATTAGTAAGTGCTTGTGAAAATCCGATCAACTGTTCAAGTAACTGTCAGCCTTCACATGGTAGTCTGTACAGTTATAATTCGATGAGGACGATGATGATAATAATGACGATCGTGCAGATGCTGAGCTTAGAGTATCGATTCTATGAAAACGGGACAACCCGCTTAGTGCAAATTTATATAAGAATAACTGTATAATTTAAAAAATAAATTTAAAAAGAAGCAATAATCCATGAAAAATCATAAATCAATTTTCAAAAATTTCCATTTTGAGAATGCCTTCATATAAAAATTTGACAAAATTTCACCAACATCTGCAGAGAAATCACTATAAACTGCAATATTTCCAGAAATTACTCAAAAATCCATTCTTGACAAAAAAAGTACAGTACAAAAAAATTAACAACATTGAAAAAAATACCCAAAAAATGTAATCATTAAAATTTGAAAAGAAAATTAATATCGTAATTTGATCATGTAAAATGTTAACTGACATTACAATTGGTTTAAAATTTATACTTTTGTTATAATATATTTTTACATATTATAATAATATTATAATATTATGTAATATTAAAATTTTTTAAATGCTATGATTTTATTGTAATATTATAATATCAGTATATCAATAATATTTTACAGTACAAAAAAATTAACATCATAAAAAAACATACTCAAAAAATGTGCTCACTATTAAAATTTAAAAAGAACATTATTATCATAATTTGATCATGTAAAATGTTAACTGACATTGCAATTGAATTAAAATATTTACTTTTGTTATTATGTATTTTTACATATTGTAATACCATTAAAATATTTAATAATATTAATATTATTAAAATGCTATGATTTTATTATATCATTATAATATCAATTAAACAATAATATTTTACAGTACACAAAAATTAACATTATATAAAAGCATACCCAAAAAATGTGCTCATTATCAAAATTTGAAAAGAAAATTATTATCGTAATTTAATAACGTAAAATATTAATTGACATTACAATTGGTTTAAAATTTAAACTTTTGTTATAATGTATTTTTCCATGTTATAATAATATTATATAATATCAATATTATAAAAATGTTATGATCTTATTATATTATTATAATATTACTATAACAATAATACTTTTACATATTATTAATATATAATATATTTGTTTTAAATGTTAGTTGTAGGTAGTTTTTGTTTTTTTTTTCAAATTACTCACAACAAAGGTCCGGAATTCCATATCGATGATTGTGTATATCGCGAATGAAAAAAAAACAAATTTAATTTTATATCGTGCATTCACCGAGAGACTTGTGGGTGACCCGGACGATGGTCATAGCAAAACTGAAGTTCTTTAACCCGAGTCCCGGTGTAAGTCAAACCCTACCTTCACCTGTTTTTCCGTCTCTCGGCCAGGTAAAACGTCCCACATTCCTTGGTAAGGTAAATGGAGAGGGACAGGAAAGCAGAGAAGGGGTGAAAAATATGAGTGATACACATAATGGAGCATAAGCGACCTTGACCGACTCCATTGGGTCCAAAGACTCGGCCACTTATCTCAGGAAAGTCTCGACCAAATGACGTCACAGGTATATAATTTTCAATTATGAAAATTACTCAATTTTATCCCAAAACGTCTCGACAGATATCGCTCAACGAAAGATCAGTCTTCAAAATTTTCAAAAAATTTGGAAATACTTTTTTTTCAATAATTTTACAATGAGCCAAACCATATTTGATAACCCATTTCATTTGATTTAATTTTAATTTATTTTTTATTCATTTATAATTTTAATTATCAATCAATTAGATTACAGGGTTTTTTTTCTTCGTCTAGATTTCCGTTGATTATTTGAATTACTTTTTTTTCAATAATTTTGCAATGAGCCCAACCATTCGATAAGCCATTTTATTTGATTTAATTTTAATTGTGGAATATATTTTTTTTTTATTTATTTCAATTATTAATTAATAAGATTACAGCTTTTTTTTTCTTCGTCAAGATTTCTGTGCACTGGTATAAATTCAGGCATCTGAACATGTGGGCGTGTGTTTCAGTGTTACGTTTATTTTACAGTTACATCGCGTATTACAGTTATAACGTGACGCAAATATTTACAGGTAAAACGGCATTGCCGACGCCTTTTCAACTGCTTTGATATAGCCGAAGGTGGAGTTACGAGTGTAAATTACTTCTCGGTAATTAATTTTTTGATTGTTTTTTTTTTCGGCGAGTCAGGCACAAGAAAAACAAAGAAGGGTCAAGGAACTCTTTTAGGCTTAAATCGTGAGGGATTCCCGTAGTAAAAAACTCCATTGAATCGCCAATGGCAACCAATGGTCCTCATACGACGCCATTGGACAATGAATGGGGACCCATTGAGATTTCCGCATTTTTCAATGGCGTATAGGAACGACCATTGATCAGTGAATGGATATCCATTGAAAAGTCACCATTGCCCAATGACGTCCATTGGACAGCAAATGCGGATGAACCGAATGATCACCATTACTCAATGATGCCCATTGGAAAGCAAATGCTGATGGACCGAGCCATCAGCATTGCCCAATGGTGTCCATTGAAAGGCAAATGCTGATGAACGAAATGATCAGCTTTACCCAATGATGTCCATTGGGAAGTAAATACGGATGAACTGAATGATCAGCATTACCCAAAAATGTCCATTGGAAACCGCGTCGCGTTAGTTCCGAGACTTGGCGCGAGATGTCGCAGGACGGCAACCCGCTGAACTCCCATACGGATTATGCGAAGAGTATGCTTATCTAGACGATTGTGAGCACGGAATATTAGCAGAAGTCGGTGTGCAATAAATCCATGCAAAGAGTTCTTGCCGACTAATGCCCATGGGATAATCCCTATTCCGTTTGAAATGGGGAAGTCAATCCTCATTGGAAAATCCCTATTCGATTTCAAATGGGGAATTCAATGGCGAAAATGTCCTTGGGCAATTCGGCATTCATCTCCATTGGTTATTTTGGCAATGGAGAATGAATGGCGATTTTTCAATGGTGACTAATGGAGTTTTTTACTATATGAAAGAATCTCAATTGATTATCGCCATTCATTCCCCATTGCCTACAAAAACCAATGAAGATGAATGCCGAATTGCCTATGGGGATTTTCTTCATTGAATCCCCATAGGATAATCCCCATTCCGTTTCAAATGGGGAAGTCAATCCTCATTGGAAAATCCTCATTCGATTTCAAATGAGGAATTCAATGGCGAAAATCCCCTTAGGCAATTCGGCATTCATCTCCGTTGGTTATTTCGGCAATGGGGAATGAATGGGGATTTTTCAATGGCGACGAATGGAGTTTTTTACTACGGGATTTTTTAAAGATTTTCTAAAAATTCAAGAAAAATTAATAAGCCTCGTCCAAAAAGTCAAAGAAAAGAGGAATAAATGGATAAGTTTTAAAAAAAATGTAGGTATTTTGGATGCATTATTGTATACCAGAGAGATCAAACTTTCTATTGAACTCAAGTTGGTACTTAAGATCGAACTTAAGTTCCAATTTAAGAAGAATCTTAAGTTTGAACTCAAGATCGAACTTAAGTTCCAATTTAAGTTTGAACTTAAGTATCGTATTATAAGTTTATACTCAAGTTCAAACTTTAGTGCGAACTTCAGGTCGATCTTAAGTTCAAACTTAAATTCGGTTTGAAATTCGATCTTACGATCCGTCTTGAGCTTAAACTTAAGTTCGATCGAACTTAAGTTTAATTTTAAGATGGATCTTATGTTCAAACTTCGAACGAGATTTATGTTTGAAGTTAAGATCGATCTGAAGTTCGCACTAAAGTTTGAACTTTTAATGACACTTGAGTTCAAACTTATGATTCATCTTAAATTGGAACTTAAGTTCAATCTTGAGTTCCAACTTGAGTTCAATGGAACGTTTGATGTTAAGTTTGATGTTAAGATAGATCTTAACATCTTAAAATTCGGGCCTTAGTCTGCTTATGTAAAGAATTGCATTTTGATTACAAATGAGGAATTACATCGGTTACAATTGCAATATGTAATTTTGGAAACCAAATTACGAATTGGATCTATGAGGTGTAATTTGAATAATTAAATTACCAATATTTGATTTTGAATTAAATTACTAATTCTTAATTTAGATAATAAAATCATTAATTGTAATAGTACTTAATGATTTTAATGATTAATTAATTAATGATTTTGATATTAAGAATGTACGTAAATTAATCGAAAATGTAAATGATAACAAACTGGTGGAAAATATAAATAACAATGGTAATTTTAACAAAATGACGATAATCAGAATTACGAAATTAATCTGTAACAGTCAAAAATTACAAATTAAAATCGTTATTTAAAACGTAAAAAAAAGCAAATAGAAATTGTAATTTATCATTTGTCAAAGTCAATTACGAATGATATTCGTCACTATTTATTACTATCATGATATTTATTTATTTTCATAAATAAAAAAATGAAAACACAAAAAGTTGATGCAAAGAGTATTGGAAGAATCAAGATTTGCTGGATCTGAGAAACTGAGTTAAGTTCATGAAAAGTTGGAACCAAAAGTGTTCTTTTTTTAAGTTAAATATAATTTCGTATTTTTATGTCAAAAAAAGATTGTAACTTTACATAATCAGATACTTTTAACTTTTTAATATATTGCAACAAAGCTTACCAAGTATGAGAGTCGATAATTTCCATCCCAATTGATTAAGTGGTTTCACGCAATCAGGATTTTCAAAAACGATTACTATGTGTAAAGCGCAAAAAAAACTTTTTTTTTCACCAAAATTCCAAAATTTATATTTTTTAAACAAAAAAACACCATCCTGAAAATTTCAGGATCTTTGAAGATCACTACGAGGTATTATATGTAAAACAATTTAACCAAAATTTTAATGTTGATCGTGGATTTAAAAGATTTTTACAATTTCAAAATTTTATATTTTTGAAAAAACAAAAAACACCTTTCTGAAAATGGCAGGATCTTTTAAGATCAGTACAAGGTATTATATTTTAAAAAATGAACCAAAAATTTTATACGGAACTTGGTTTTTCAGGATTTTTGAAAATTCAAAATTCTCCAAATTCATCATTTTCCAAATTTTTTTTTCGGAATATTTTTTTTTCGCAGCCCCAAGTATACTCTTGAAGACGAATTAAGAACGATTTTTCATAACCATAATATATTTCGGGATATTTAAAAAATAAACTTGAAAAATTTGAAAAATCGTGAAATTTTGAATTTAGCATAACTTTCGAAAAAAAAAAAATTAATTTTTTGTTTCGATGGTAGAACTTCGTTATATTAAAAACGAAAGCTTCTGACCAAATTTCATCGAAATTGAAAGGGGTCGATTTCAACTTTTGGTCGATTTGACATGGAATGACCCACATAAATTTTTACATTGATAAATTAAAATTTATTTCCAGAAAAAATTCTTAAAAAATCGAATAATTACTATCAAATGATTGCAGGATAAATAAAAACATTGAACATACATTGAGATGCTTCATTTAATTCACGATAACGTGTGAGATACAAAAACTGAACTAACAACTATGAGAATCGATCAATTGGGTGTAAAAAAAAATATATTTTTGGGCTTTTTTCGAGTCATTGAGCCTAGACCGTAGCGTTGATGTCAAAATCGTATTTGTGATAGATGATAACGTCCTTGAAGTAAACATTGGGTCCGATGAAGTTGGAATAATCTATGGGCCTGTCCAGTGGGAAACCCATTGGTTTCTTATTGAAGAGGTAACTGCCCCAGACTCGCGATGAATACTGGTAAGGCTCGTCGACAACTGGACTCGCATAAATGAACAGCTGATACGGACTTCCCGCGCGTCGGCCCTTCGGAAGAAGAAGACGCTGCGGGAAACCATAAACGCGCTCCTGATAATCGAAATTTTCACCGCTCTCGATGGCCTTCACGACTGTCTTGTAGTAAATCTCGGTCGGCGCTTGATCCGGTTGTACGAAGAAGAAATCGTTGCTGTTACGCTCGATCTTATTCGCACCGGCAACGACTGAGATCGGAAGAAAAAAAAATGATCATTTGAATCAACGATTAATTTCGCATGTACCCAACTCTACCAGAAAAAACTCTATCGCAAAATCTCTACCGGATTGCAATGTTCCGCATGACAACTCTGTTAAATTCAAAAGCTTGCTTAAGTACATTTTAAACTCTCCGGGAAATATCTTCAAGGATAATACAACTCTACCAGAAAAATCGCCACAAAAATCCTTTACCGGATTAAAACGTTACTATATAGATTAAATCTGCTAAATTCAAAAAGGGACTAAAGTGTGTTTAAGACTGTAGCTGTACATCTATCTGAATACAACTATACCTAAAAAAAACTTTACTACAACATCGTTACTGCCACAATCACAACTCTACCAGAAAAAACTCTATCGCATTACAATGTTCCACATGACAACTCTGTTAAATTCAAAAGCTTGCTCAGATACATTTTAAACTCTCCCGGAAATATCTCTAATGATAATACAACTCTACCAGAAAAATCTCCACAGCAAATCCTTTACCGGATTAAAACGTTACTACAGATTAAATCTGCTAAATTCAAAAAGGGACTAAAGTGTGTTTAAGACTGTAGGTGTACATCTATCTGAATACAACTCTACCTAAAAAAACTTCACCACAACATCGTTACTGCCACAATCACAACTCTACCAGAAAAAACTCTATCACAACATTTCTATCGCATTACAATGTTCCACATGACAACTCTGTTCAATTCAAAAGCTTGCTCAGGTACATTTTAAACTCTCCCGGAAATATCTCTAATGATAATACAACTCTACCAGAAAAATCTCCACAGCAAATCCTTTACCGGATTAAAACGTTACTACAGATTAAATCTGCTAAATTCAAAAAGGGACTAAAGTCTGTTTAAGACTGTAGCTGTACATCTATCTGAATACAACTCTACCTAAAAAAACTTCACCACAACAGCGTTACTGCCACAATCACAACTCTACCAGAAAAGACTCTATCACAACATTTCTACCGGATTACAATGTTCCACATGACAACTCTGTTAAATTCAAAAGCTTGCTCAGGTACATTTTAAACTCTCCCGGAAATATCTCTAATGATAATACAACTCTACCAGAAAAATCTCCACAGCAAATCCTTTACCGGATTAAAACGTTACTATAGATTAAATCTGCTAAATTCAAAAAGGGACTAAAGTGTGTTTAAGACTGTAGCTGTACATCTATCTGAATACAACTCTACCTAAAAAAACTTCACCACAACATCGTTACTGCCACAATCACAACTCTACCAGAAAAAACTCTATCACAACATTTCTACCGGATTACAATGTTCCACATGACAACTCTGTTAAATTCAAAAGCTTGCTCAGGTACATTTTAAACTCTCCCGGAAATATCTCTAATGATAATACAACTCTACCAGAAAAATCTCCACAGCAAATCCTTTACCGGATTAAAACGTTACTACAGATTAAATCTGCTAAATTCATAAAGGGACTAAAGTCTGTTTAAGACTGTAGCTATACATCTATCTGAATACAACTCTACCAGAAAAAACTCTATCACAACATTTCTACCGGATTACAATGTTCCACATGACAACTCTGTTAAATTCAAAAGCTTGCTCAGATACATTTTAAACTCTCCCGGAAATATCTCTAATGATAATACAACTCTACCAGAAAAATCTGCACAGCAAATCCTTTACCGGATTAAAACGTTACTACAAATTAAATCTGCTAAATTCAAAAAGGGACTGAAGTGTGTTTAAGACTGTAGGTGTACATCTATCTGAATACGACTCTACCTAAAAAAACTTCACCACAACATCGTTACTGCCACAATCACAACTCTACCAGAAAAAACTCTATCACAACATTTCTGTCGCATTACAATGTTCCACATGACAACTCTGTTAAATTCAAAAGCTTGCTCAGGTACATTTTAAACACTCCCGGAAATATCTCTAATGATAATACAACTCTACCAGAAAAATCTCCACAGCAAATCCTTTACCGGATTAAAACGTTACTACAGATTAAATCTGCTAAATTCAAAAAGGGACTAAAGTCTGTTTAAGACTGTAGCTGTACATCTATCTGAATACAACTCTACCTAAAAAAACTTCACCACAACATCGTTACTGCCACAATCACAACTCTACCAGAAAAAACTCTATCACAACATTTCTACCGGATTACAATGTTCCACATGACAACTCTGTTAAATTCAAAAGCTTGCTCAGGTACATTTTAAACTCTCCCGGAAATATCTCTAATGATAATGCAACTCTACCAGAAAAATCTCCACAGCAAATCCTTTACCGGATTAAAACGTTACTACAGATTAAATCTGCTAAATTCAAAAAGGGACTACAGTGTGTTTAAGACTGTAGCTGTACATCTATCTGAATACAACTCTACCTAAAAAAACTTCATCACAACATCTTTATTGACACATTCACAACTCTACCAAAAAAAAACTCTACTAAAGCATCTCCAAGATATTGCAACTGTACCGCACAAAAATTAAACTCAATGGAAAAATACGCACAAACGTCTTCACAATTATTATAACCTTGTCTTAAACGAAAATTCAACTCTACCGAAAAAAACATTACTGAAGCATCTCGATGATACTACAACTGTACAATACAAAGGCTTAACTCAATTGAAAAACTCGCACAAACGTCTTTCATATTATTATAACCCTATTTCAGGTGAAAAATCAACTCTACCGGAAAAAACTTTATCACAATATCTGCCCAAAAACGATTGAACTGTGTAACAGGCTTATGAATTTCGATCTGGTGGACAAAATGTGCATACTTCAGCATCGCTACCCGTTATATCTCCAGTGAAAATACAACTCTACCGGAAAAAACTTCATTTTTTTCTCGAAATTTTGATTTCGATATTATTGTACAAATCGAATTACTCACGATCGACTATCCACGAATCCAACTCATAGAAGTACTTGTAACTCTCGCTGAAGTCCAAAGCGTTCCATTGTCCATCGAATTTTGGTCCTAGGAACATCTTCAGTGCAACCTTCGTTGGTTTTTCAGCGTTGATACCGAAGTGCACGGTAAAGGGCTTGTGATTCAATCTTTCCTGTCGTACTTTGACCAAAAAGGTCTCAGCTTCTTTCTCATTCGCCACCAAAAGACCGTTGCTTATCGTCGCGTCAAACTCATCGAAGTACGTCACCAACTTGTCAACGGCCACAGACTCGATTTTTAAATCAGGATAAATCAATTCCTCCTTCGTATACGACTTCAAGTGCGATTTGTACCTTCGAAAAGTGAAATGATTACCCATTTTTTTTCTTTTTCATTGAATTGTTATTAATTTTTTCCATTTGTTGCCAAAATGTTATTGAATTGTTATTATTTTTTCCATTTGTTGCCAAAATGTTATTGAGTTAAAATTTGTCATGCATATATGTAAATCGAATGACAATGCAATATTATCACAAAAAATTTGCAAATTTTTTTGCAAAAAAATGTTGCAAATTAATTGTGTGAAATAATTTTGTCTAACAAATTTTGCAAAATAATTTTTGTGCAAAAAATTTTGTGAAACATTTTTTTTGCAAAAAATTATGCGAAACTAGATATACATTACTAAACTAGTTATTTAACATCATAAATACTAAAAAGTAAAAAAAATAAACAAAATTTTTTTTTTTAAACAAGCTTTTATTAGTTGTTAATAAAAAATAATTAAAAACTTAAAAATAAAGCTATTCCGATTGGAAATAAGTTTTCAAATAAAAGCCTGTTACATTTTAACAGCTGGAGAAAAAAGAGGGTGGAACACGCTTTTATTTGAAAACTTATTTCCAATCGGAATAGCTTTGTTTTTAAGTTTTAAGTTATTTTTTATTAACAACTAATAAAAGCTTGTTTAAATTTTTTTTTCGTTTGTTTTTTCCATTTGTTGCCGAAACCTTTGGCAAATTAGGCTTTTACACCTTTACCAACCTGTGATAATAAAGAGCGATCCTCTTGTACAAACGATAGAAAGCCGGATCCCTCAAACAAGATGCGAATGACTCAAGTGCACTTGGTAATATCTGATACGGCGTTTTGGGCTCGAGATTGTAACCGAGAATCTTTCTTCCCAGACTATCGATACTTCCGTAAAAGTCTTTGTTGCAGGAATCTTCGTTACCCTCGATTATGTTGCCAAGGATATTGAAACCCTCCGGTGTGTAGATCTTGATCTGTTTGCCATCGGCGTCGATCACGTAACCAAGATCAATGGCGGCGGAGACGCGAGCCTCCAATTCTTGGATCCACTATAATTTTAAATAAATGCAAAAAATGACAATAACACAGCCACACAAAATGGAAAAAAAAATTCAGCCTGGGGGTCTGACTATGTATACTGTATGTTTTTGGGGTCGCTGTATACGGATCCGAGGTTGGTTTAACCCCAGCACGTCAGGGTTTGGCTATAACCACAAAAAATAACACTCCAAAATCAAAATTATTTTTTTGCAACGCCTGCCCCGAAAGTGCGATTTTCGATGGGTGTTTGACGTGCGGAAAGTGGCTAATTTCTCAACGACGCTTAACATTCCCGCACTTGTGCGGGAATGTCACAGATTCCCGAACTTGTGCGGGAATAACTCTATTTATAGCTCACTTTACCCCATTGATTTACGAAAAAACGGATTTTTTGACAGTTGATCGTTTTTTGTTCTACGATTTTAAACCGATTAAACAAACTTGAGTGTAGCGGAATTCATGTGACACGTAACGTCAACTTATGACAGTCGCATTTTCTGAGGGAATACGGAATACAGAATGGATGAAGAAAACGAGCGCCCAAGAGCATCTACACCCGTGGAACTGATTGAAGCTGCTATATCGGCCGAAGAGAAATTATTACCGAAGAAATCAAAGGACAAATATTTGAACATCTATGCAAAATTCATGGAATGGAAAGTGTCTAAAAAAATAAACTTACTGCTGTTTATATATACGAGTTCTTATTTGAATATGTCATTGGTTTTATTGAATCTCAAATCCCACTTTCGGGGCAGTCATTGCAAAAAATAATGTATGCTACATGTGCTCGTACTCGTGTGAAATACACCATAAGTCTTCGGCTCATGCGGCAACTTCACGCGCGATGGAATTCGTTGTTTTCTACACTTGTAGCACAAATTACTATTTTAATATTTCGAAAACTATTATAGCTTCGAAAAAATCGTTCTGGGTTCGTCTTCAAAGGTATACTTGTGCGTACGAAAAAAAATATTCCGAATTTTTTTTTTTTTAGAAATCATGAATCTGGAGAATTTTGAATTTTTAAAAATCGTGCAAATCTACGATCAACATTAAATTTTTTGTTCAATTTTTTTTATATAATACCTTGTACTGATCTCAAAAGATCCTGAAATTTTCAAAAAGGTGTTTCTGTTTTTTCAAAAATATGAATTTCGGAATTTTTAAAAATCGTGTAAATCCACGATCAACATTAAATTTTTTGTTAAATTTTTTTTATATAATACCTTGGAGTGATCTTTGAAGATCCTGGAATCTACAGGATCTTTTAATTTTTGAAACAAAAAAACACCATCCTGAACATTTTAGGATCTTTTAAGATCAGTCCAAGGTATTATATAATAAAAATTCAAGCAAAAATTGCAAACACAATTTTTGTGCAAAAAAAATTATTTTGCAAAATTTGTTAGACCAAATTATTTCACACAATTAATTTGCAACATTTTTCTGCAAAATGTATGCAAAAAAATGTCTTCAGAAATTTTTTTGGAAAAAGACTGTTGCGCAAGATTTTCGTAGAGAAATGTTGTAAATCAATTGCTTAAAACCATTTTGTAAACAAAATTTGGCAAAACAATTTTTTTGCAAACAATTTTGCGAAACATTTTTTTTTGCAAAAAATTATGCGAAACATTTTTTGTTGCAAAACAATTTTCAAGCAAATTTGTAATAAAAATACCAGATTACCGGCTTAAGGCTTTACTTATGTCCAGAATTTTCGAAAGAACGATTTGTTATCTCTACTCATTGTTTTATACCTCAATAAAAAAGGGGGGAAAAAAATTCCGCAAAATGGCGGTTTGCTGAACAAAAAATGGCGTTTTCGACACTTTTTTCAAAGTTTCTAATATTTTTTCGATTTTTTTTTGTTTATTGTGAAAAGGGTGGGGGTCGAAGAGTCGATTAACCAATATTTCGAACGGCCGAAATTCCGAATTTCACGATTACGAGCGTTCGAATAACGAAGCGCCGAAATCCCGAACGCCAGAAAAGCGAAAGCGGAGAGAGCCGCCCCATGCGTAAGAGAGAGAGAGATGCGCCTCCTCTCTCTCTTACGCATGGGGCGGCTCTCGCGACTTTCTCTTTTCTGGCGATCGGGATTTCAGCGCTTCGTTATTCTAACGCTCGTAATCGTAAAATTCGGGATTTCGGCCGTTCGGAATATTGGTTAGTCGACTCTTCGACCCTCACCCAAATGTGTGTCTCTGGTCCAGAATACCTGCTTGAATAATCAGCAGGGATCGTTTACCTTTGAGTATCTGTACTTGTAATGGGGAATCTTGCTCCAGTGCGGTCTCTGAGGGAACGGCAGTCCATTGTGATAAGTCATCGTTGGATAATAACCGGGATAAAATTCGCTATTCCAGTCAAAATCCTCGATTCCCTCGAGACCGTTTGCAATACGTTCGAGATTGTAACGAGCCAATATTTGCCTGTGTCCGTAAAGATATTCCTCGCCGCGATAATTCTTTTCCAAACCGTATTCATCGCTGTTCAACCAGAACGGTGATTCCTGTCTGAAGAAGAAGTAAAATGTGTTGAGACCGATGTCCTCGACAAAGTATTTCAGCTTCATTTCCGTGTCGTATTCGCGTCCGATGTACCAGCCCGAATAATTTCCATGGATTGTAATGCTGTTGTAACCATCGCGATCGGGAGTGGATTCTGTATTACAAAAGCAGCAAAAACGTGTTCATTTCATTTTTGTGCTATTCAATCTAATTTTTCAATTTTTTCGGACAACAAATATGCGCCATTGAAATTAAAATTTTGTGACTCAAGAATTATGAGAAGTTACCGTAAAACGGGCGCTACTTTGACTTTGGGGGTTACTTTGTTGATTTTTGGGGTTACTTAGGACGAGCAGCAAAATACGGTAAAAACGTGTGCGCAGTGAACCCTCGTGACCTTGTGGGGTGGGAGGGGGTGTGGGGAGTGGGTAGAGGAGGAAAAAAAGTCATTCATAAACCAGGTACACAGATATGTGTAACAAGCCAAGATGTCCGAACAATCGATGATGCCATTCGCATGAAGGGAACAAAGAAGGGCAAGAAGAACGACTTCAACGTCTGTTACATCTGTAAGGCCCGAATTTCAAGTCACAAGTCCTACCCTAAGATCAAACTTTCCATGGAATTCAAGTTGGAACTTGAGGATGTTGAGTCCGTACCGTTCCGTCCAAAAGTTTTTCATTTTACTGAATTTTATTGGGATTGATCAATACTTCAATTCGTATCGTAACACCGTTGATGTGAAAAGAAGTATCGCAATTGTGCATATCAATGATCGCAAATTCTTATTTACGTATTATATCAAGTTTTCACAATGTTTTTACAAGCGAGGATTAACTTTTGGATGTTTTGTCCAAACTTGACAACGCTAAAATCTCGATAGTGGAAACCGTTCATTCTCAAAAAAATGTTGATTATTTTATATCACAACTATAGAAATATAACATGAAATTACTTCGAACTGCAAAAAAAAACAATATTTTTAAACAATACTGATATTTAAAGTAGTCGCTGTATTAGCTTTACATTTGGCAACGTTGCGTGCATTGGTAAGTTGGCACGACTGAGAACTGTACGATCGAGAGCAGTCGCGACGGTCGCGATTGAATGTGAAACTGACAGCAAACATAACCTCGAAACCTCTTTATCGTGCATGAAACGACGTCGTCCGTGAACGAAAATGAGTATTTGAATTTCCCGCTACTTTCGGTCTATGCAATGGTGCCGCTATTTTCTTGTTCCTTGCTGTGAAAACCACGTACTGTGTTTTTATTATTTATTTACTGGAACACGAGCTTCCTAAATGTCTTGAAAAAATTACACAATGCTTCTTATATGTTTTTCTTCAAGTGCAATTTTTTTTGTATTTTTGTCATCATTTTTTATAACGAAAAAAAAAAATAATTGCAAATTTACTTCAGTTTCCATAAGGCTACGTGTAATTTTTTAATTCAAATTTCTCAGTAACCAGCTTCCTAATCGTCGTAAAATTTGTACACAACCTTTCAAATGTTGTACATAATGACATATCAAATTTTGAATATTTTATCATCATTTTCAATTTGGGACTCAACATCCTTAAGATCGAACTTAAGTTCCATAATTTAAGATGAATCGTAAGTTGAACTAAAGTGCCATTATAAAGTTCAAACTTTAGTGCCAACTTCAGATCGATCTTAAGTTCAAATTTAAATTTGGTTTGAAGCTCGAACTTAAGATCCATTTTGAGCTTAAACTTAAGTTTGATCGTACTTAATTATTTTCAGAACTAATTTAAAATAACACGGTTGAGGGAGGCGAGATAAGAAGTTTGATCGAACTTAAGTTCATGCTCAAGATCGATCTCAAGGTCAAATCTCAAACCCAATTTAAGTCTGAACTTAAGATTGATTTGATGTTCGCATTAAAGTTCGAACGTAAGTATAAACTTATAATGATACTTGAGTTCAAACTTAAGATTCATCTTAAATTTGAACTTAAGTTCGAACCAAAATTCAAATTTGAGTTCAATAAAAAGTTTGATCTCAAGTTTGATCTTAAGAACTTAACATTGGGGCCTACCTAAGTATTTGGTATTTTTATGTAAAATATTTCTTCAATAAAAATGACGAATTCATTGTCAAAAATCGTTGTTTTTCATTTAATTTCATGTACAATGTATAAAATATTGTTTTTTTATCAAAATTATCAAATTTTGTCAAAGCGGCATTTACGATGTGGATCTTTGACATAAGTTGCATTTCAATGCCTCTTCAAAGTAACCCCACACTCGCGGTTACGTTGGCTTTTTTTTTCTAAATATATAAAATTGTGAGGGTCTAGTGGGGCTTGCTATTGTTATACATTTTATAGCCTAAGGACACATTGTTCTGTTCGAGCAAAAAAAAATTAATTTTGGACGTTAAAAAAATGTTACGACCAAAAAACTTCCGAAACACCAACAAAGTAGCCCCGTTTTACGGTAGGTCACCACTTTAAAAAAAAAAGGAAAAAAACTGTGCTCGCTAAAAAAAGCTTCGGGGTCCCAAAAGTGTGAAAACAAAAAATTAAGGGTGTCTTTTTCGAAACCATATTATCTTAACTGGCCTTTTGGCTCATATATTTGTGGGGCGTTCCATGCCAAATCGGACAGTTTGAAAAACTTTCTTTTTTTATTTCCTCAATTTTTTTATATTTTTTAGTACCCATCAAAAGATTCTTCCTGTTAAATTTCGAGATTTTTTCGATTACCCGTTCGAAAGATATTGAATTTTTTTTTTAAAATCGCTCGTTTTTCGGTTTTTTGGACGTAACTTCTTTAATAATGGTTCAAATTAAGTGGTTTTTTTTCAAAATTTTTGCTTTTAATGGCCTTTCCAGAAAAAAATATTCGACGTGTCTTTCAATAAGTTTTTTGAGTTTCAAACTTTGAATCGTGTTTTCAAAAGTGAGTGCATATTTTGATTTTTAAAAAATTTTTTATTTTAAAGTTCTATTTATTCAACAACTTTTAAAACTAGGCCGGTCGTAGTCCTTCCATAATTACTTTTCTTTCGATTTTTGAAAAAAAAAATTTTTTCATAATTAATAATTAATCGATGAACAAATAACAACAGTTCAAGAATTGTATGACTGGGAATCGAACCCAAATAGTCTACCAAATATTGTTGTCAAATTTTCACCTGGGAAACACTAAAATAATCGTATATGTAAGATTTTCAAAAAAAAATACGTGAATAAATAAAAATTGTTATTCTTATTGTTCATAAATGGACTTAGCGATTAATTATTAATTTTGAAAACCTGTTAACAATGAATTAGTATCAAAATAAATGTTAAACAATGAAAAAAAAATACTATAAACTGTATATGATGCATTCCACGTCGTTTCGACCTGGGTCTTTTTCAACAAAAAAAAATTGAAAAAAAATAGAAGAAGAGACCTGAATTGATTGAGTCGTTATTCAAATTTTTGTTTATGAATTGACGGTGTTTAAAAAAAATGTTTGGATAACGGCCCACTGAATTCAGGTGTCTCCTACTTTTTAAAATGTTTTATTTTTGAAAAAGCCTGTTATCAATAGATGGAAGCCCCTGCCCGCTTTGGCTCAACGCTCGAAATTTTTTATACAAAAAACCGCATTTTCGTGATTTTTTTGAAATTTTTAAATTTGGACCAAAAATTGAGCTGTTTATAAAGCTATAATTAAGTCAAATCGCGCCAAAAAAATATGAAAAAAATCCTGAGTGCTTTTCAGAGGTACTACAAAAGCATAACAAATTGCGAACAAAATCGGAGAGGTGAAGGGTCAGACCCAGTTCGAAACGGCGTGGAATGCCTCATATACAGTAACAAAAATTGATATTCATAATAATTTACAGCAATTTTTTTATTTCTATTTTTAAAAAATCGAAAAAAAAATAGTAATTATAGACAGCCCACAACCGGACTAGTCTTAAAAGTTGTTGAATAAATAGAAGTTTAAAATAAAAAAAATTCAAGAAAATCAAAATATGGACTCACTTTTGAAAACACGATTCAAAGTTTAAAACTCAAAAAACTCATTCAAAAACACGTCGAATATTTTTTTTGTATTTTTTTCTGAAAAGGCCATGAACAAACAAAAATTTTGAAAGCTGTACGATTTGAGATGGAACGCCCCGTATATAATAACTCAAGAAAATTTTTATCGACAGATGTGAAAATTTTACTGGATATTCAAATAATATCGTAGATAAATATTTATAATTGGTAAAAGAAATAATTAAATATCGAAAATAAGGACTTACTGATTTCTCTGTACAAATGTGCGTTTTTCGCCTTTTCGAGTATCTCCGAATTGAAAAATGCATAAGGATAAAACTCGTATGGCGGCGGCAATTGTATGAACTTGGTGTCAGGACGACGTATTACCGCTTGATAAAGGGCGCACAAGTAAGTGCCTTCGTTTACGTAAATGCGTGCCCAAAGAGCCGTATTGAAGAAGGTTTCGAAATCCTTGGCGTAATAAAACAAGCGGAACAGAGCCAAAGATTGCTTCATCAATTTTGGATAATAAACGGAGAACATCTCTCCCTTGGGGAGCATCCCCTGTTCATATAACTTGAGGAATTCATTGAAGGCTTCCTGAAACAAAAAAAAACAGGCAAAAATATAATTTTCTTTCACGGTAAAATAGATTTCAGATTTTTAAAATAAATGAGACCTTAGAAATCCTTAAGGGGGTGCGCAGAAAATAAATTTTTGAACAGCCATAATTCTCGTGTTTTTGATCGGACAGATTTCTTTCAGGCGTAATTTTTTTCGTTTTTAAATCCACTAAGTGTTCTTTTTGAGTTTTATTTTTTTCGAAATCCTTAAGGGGGGCGCAGAAAATAATTTTTGAACAGCCATAACTCCCGTGTTTTTGATCGGACAGACTTCTTTCAGGTGTCATTTTCTTCGTTTTCAAAATCTCTAAGTGTTCTTTTTTAGTTTCATTTTTTTCGAAATCCTTAAGGGGGGCGCAGAAAATAATTTTTGAACAGCCATAACTCCCGTGTTTTTGATCGGACAGATTTCTTTCAGGCGTAATTTTTTTCGTTTTTAAATCCTCTAAGTGTTCTTTTTGAGTTTTATTTTTTTCGAAATCCTTAAGGGGAGCGCAGAAAATAATTTTTGAACAGCCATAACTCCCGTGTTTTTGATCGGACAGACTTCTTTCAGGCGTCATTTTCTTCGTTTTCAAAATCTCTAAGTGTCCTTTTTGAGTTTTATTTTTTTCGAATTTCCTAAGGGGGTGCGCAGAAAATAAATTTTTGAACAGCCATAACTCCCGTGTTTTTGATCGGACAGACTTCTTTCAGGCGTCATTTTCTTTGTTTTCAAAATCTCTAAGTATCCTTTTTGAGTTTTATTTTTTTCGAAATCCTTAAGGGGGTGCGCAGAAAATAAATTTTTGATCAGCCATAACTCCCGTGTTTTTGATTGGACAGATTTCTTTCATGTGGCATCATTTTTTTCATTTTCAAGTTCTCTAAGTATCCTTTGTGAGTTTTTTTTTTCAAAATCCTTAAGGGGGTGCGCAGAAAATAAATTTTTGAACAGCTATAACTCCCGTGTTTTTGATCGGCAGACTTCTTTCAGGCGTCATTTTCTTCGTCTTCAAAATCTCCAAGTGTCCTTTTTGAGTTTTATTTTTTTCGAAATCCTTAAGGGGGTGCGCGGAAAATAATTTTTGAACAGCCATAACTCCCGTGTTTTTGATCGGACAGACTTCTTTCAGGCGTCATTTTCTTCGTTTTCAAATACTCTAAGTGTTCTTTATTAGTTTTATTTTTTTCAACATTCTTAAGGGGGTGCGCAGAAAATAAATTTTTGAACAGCCATAACTCCCGTGTTTTTGATCGGACTGACTTCTTTCAGGCGTCATTTTCTTCGCTTTCAAATTCTCTAAGTGTTCTTTATTAGTTTTATTATTTAAAAAATTCTTAAGGGGGTGCGCAGAACATTAATTTTGGAACAGCCATAACTCCCGTGTTTTTGATCGGACAGACTTCTTCCAGGCGTCATTTTCTTCGTTTTCAAATTCTCTAAGTGTTCTTTTTGAGTTTCATTTTTTTCGAAATCCTTAAGGGGCGTGCAGAAAATAATTTTTGAACAGCCATAACTCCCGTGTTTTTTATCGGACAGACTTCTTTCAGGCGGCAGTTTCTTCGTTTTCAAAATCTCTAATGTCCTTTTTTAGTTTTTTTTCAAAATCCTTAAGGGGGTACGCAGAAAAGAAATTTTGGAACAGCCATAACTCCCTTTTATATGCTTAAGATTCTGCTTAAAATATGCTTAAGATTCAAATAATTTATTAGTTACATAAAAAAAAAATAGATAATATGATTTTATGACCTTTAAAACCCATGCAACCACTTAAGGATATTTTGCCACTACCGTCCCAGGCAAGATTTGTATCTTATTAAAATTTCCGCACGTCGTGACACAATGAAAATCTGAAAAAATTTAGCAACCTTTGGCATGCCGTAAACAATAATTATCTTTATTATGATTATTATTATTATTATTATTATTATTATTATTAACAATTATTTGTACAATAACAATTACAATAACATTATTATTAATAATTATATTAACAATTACCTTTATCATTTTTAACAATTATTTTTATTAGAACACAGATACGAGTTATGCCTTGATTGTGCATTGTAATCTGGCCTCAGCACTGCCATAACTTTTTATTTTTATATTCATTTCATTTTCGAGTGAAATAAGACAATGTCTATTTTATTGGAAATTCAACCTCTTATAATGTACTTTGAAAAAACTCGACTTTCATGCTCAAAACTTAAGCATTTCGTTTGTTCATACAAAATCTCTATATTTTTTCCTTAAAGCTTCAATTTCCCGTTTGAAATTAAAAAAAATATTAATTACATCCAAAGTTATGATTTTTTTAACAAAATGGTGCAGTCTTCACGTTTTCCTTCGTTCATATGATTATATTGTTTAAACAAATGATCGAATCAGCAATATAGTGACTGGTCCTTGATCCAGGATAGTTGATGAGATTTCATGAATTTTGCGGAATTTTTTAGAGCACTTTAGAGCACTTTTTAAAGCGTCGGGCACGAGTGACCCCCCTTACCATTTAAAGGTGCCGAAAAACACGTTATCATTTAAGGGTTGATCCAAGTTTATGCAGACCATTTCGTATCGTTAATTATACTATATTACATTTTCTTTGCGAATTCTTTGTCCGTACCTTGTTCGTGTAGCTGTCGATTTTTTCTTTTAAGTTCCATGCCAGACCGAGCTTGTAATAGTCGGGGTTGACGATATCCGGCTGGGCCACGTGATAGATAAGGTTGAATACTTGCTTCTGTTTAGTGAGATAGTCCTTGTCGGTGGTTTTGGCGTCGTAATAGTAAGCCGCTGTTGCCGAAGCGACGCAAAGCCCAAAAAGGGCCAGCACCGTTTGGGCCCTCATCTTGCGAAATTAAGGACCGTGAGCGACGAATTCAGATGTACAACTTCGACGGACACGAACGTTTTTGGGAATAGAAAGAAAAACTATGCTAACCACGGACTCACGGAAAGACAAGTGCCGAAGGAGTATCGCACGTCGGTGACTTTATAGGCGTTGGGAAATGGCGCGCAATCTTTAGTTCCAACGGGTCACCAATAATGACCCCCGAGTAAGGACCCCTTGCTCAATGTTTTTTCTTTCTATTCCAAGCGTTGAAAATGAATGGCTTTGAAATCAGTGAAATGTTTGTTAGCTTCGCCAGTCTCCACCCTCTTGTATGATACACTTGATATCATTTTTACGGTCCTTTGTTGATTTTTTGTTTTCATTCTCAAGACCCTCGTTTAGAATCCAATTAAAACAATGGTTTTTTGATCAAAAAGAAAAAATGAAAAAAACATCTCTATCTTGAGATTGTAGACTCCTTTGGGACTTCATAAATGATAATTATCGAAAATCGCAAAGATGTAATTGAGATTATCATATTTTTGAGAAAAATGGGCCAGTTGAAGGATTTTGAGTAGGGTGGGCCGAAAATCCGCTTTTTTTTTAAATTCTTTTAGCAATACCGAAAATATTGTTTATTATGCTACAAAAAAAATCTGTGTGAAGGGAAAAAATTTTGAGTCAACATCCTAGGCTCGCCCAAGTTCGTTAAAGTTCAAAGTATTAAAACAATTTTTTTCTCGGCTTATTTTTATTGGAAATTTAATTCTCTACAAAAAAGGTCCTTTTATCAAATCATGTAGGATCGATAGTTTTTAAGATAATTGCTGTTTTAGTGAAAAATTTGTCATTTTTCTCTATACTTATACTTTTTATGAGTAAAAAAATATTTGATAATCTCTTTATTTTATAGGAAATTCGATTCTCTATAAAAAAAGGTTCTCGTATAAAATCATGTAGGATTGATGGTTTCTAAGATAATTGCAAATTTACTTAAAAATAATCATTTTTCTTTCTATAAATATTTTTCCTATGAAAAAAAATTGTCCTTCCTTTTTTTACTATTTTTTTTTTTAGTACTGACGATGTGACGTGAGTAATCGCAGCGAATTCGAAACACAGCCTAATCGTAAGTCGAAACAAATGTTGGATGTTCTCTTCGTGAAATACTAGTGCCAGAGGTAAAAATGTTGCGAACTTTAGGGAAAATCGGTTCCATATGATCAAAGGTCGCGATAGCGAGTCTTTTTACATACGACGCGACCTCTGCTTATAAAAGCAGAACTACAGAAAGAGTCATAGATGAACCCGGCCTTTGAATGAACTCACAGGAAATATTACTTACGGAAAACGTAGCCAATTTGTAATTGTTATTATGAAAAAATCTGTTTAGATGAATAAAAATTGTTACAATAAGCGACAATTTCAAAATATACATATAATATTGAAGTAAATAGACTTGACGATTGCTTTTGTAGAGAATCTATTAAAAAAGGGAAAGTAATTTTTTTTCTTCATAGGAAAAATATTTTTAGAAAGAAAAATGACTATTTTTAAGGAAATTAGCAATTATTTTAGAAACCATCAATCCTACATGATTTCATATAAGAACTTTTTCGTGGAGACTTAAATTTCCTACGAAATATAGAGTATATCAATTATTTTTTAACCATAAAAAATGTAAATATAGAGGAAAATGACAAATTTTTCACTAAAACAGCAATTATCTTAGAAACCATCGATCCTACATGATTCGATGTAAGGACCTTTTTTGTAAAGCATTAAATTTCCGCTATAAATAAGCCAAGAAATTTTTTTTTTTCAACACTTTGAACTTTAACGAACTTGGGCGAGCCTAGGATGTTGACTCAAAATTTTTTCCCTCCACACAGATTTTTTTTTGTAGAATAATGAACAATGTTTTCGGTATTGCTAAAAGAATTTCAAAAAAAGCGGATTTTCGGCCCACCCTAATGTTGAGTCACCCTGGAAATTTAAGCAAATCGAACAAATAATTTTTTTGCTCTAATAATGCTTAGGATCTTAAAAGTGACCTAAAATTTGACTTTAAAACTAAACTAAATTAAACTTTGACTGACCTAAAACGTAACTCTCTGGCTGTTATTATGGGTTGTACACTGCCGTCCAAAAGTTTGGAAACACTCGCACCGATTCCCCTTCGCACAAAAAGTTTCACTGCGCTTTTGAAAATGAAGATATTTCAATTTTTCTTTTTCCAAAATTTTTTTTCGATTTTTTGTTAAACCCGGTACGTCCTTTGAAACATGGTCGTTTTTTGACTTTTTTTTGGCTTTTTTTGTCTTTGAAATTTTGGAGCATGACCCATGCAAATTTTAAAAAACTGTTTTTTGCATGAAAAACTTGTGGGAGAGAGTCTGGAATAATTCTGGATTCAATGACATTTTTTCAGAATTTTTTTTCAAAAATTTTTCTTGTTAACGAGATATTTCTTTATCTGAAACAATCGGGTCTCTTACCTCATCTACACCGGTTTTCCGATAAAAAAGCCATGCAGATGAAGTTTTTCGATGAAAAAGCCATGTAGATGAGATAAGACACCCAATTGTTTAAGATAAAAAAATATCTCGTTGACAAAAAAAATTTTCGAAAAAAAATTTTTTTTTAAATTCTGAATTTTTTTTATTGAATCCAGAATGATTGCATGCAACTTTTTACCTTCTCTATTGATTTCACAAAAACCCTGTAGTTTTAGAGTTACGGTACATTTTATAAATAGTTTTTTGCAAAAAATTGAATATTTTTGCGAAAAAAAATCATACGATACTTTTTAAAAAACGAAATTGAAGCTCATACTCCCCTCCACAAGTTTTTTTTATGTGAAAAGAAATAAAAAAAAAATGTAATGTATCCAAATTAAATTTATTCATTTATCAACATCAAGCTTTTCATGTGAATTATCTACAGCTTCAAATTATAATCAGCGAAGAAAATTTTTTTTATTTTTTTAATTTTCACCAAAATCAATAACCGTGGATCGATCAACTCATTTTTTATTTATTGGGAAATGCAATGGACTTAAAATTAAAAATATACAAATTAATCAGTTTAAGGAGGAAAATCTCCCACACCCTTAGAGAAATATATGAAGAGTTCAAGACTCCCGTGAAGACAGATAAATATTTTTATTTTCAGTTTATTGACTCATCGTGACTTAATAATATTTTGAGATAAATTGTCGAATAAGTGCGTATCGGCTATAACGACGCAATTAATTTCTACGTCGTGAGGGGGAATTTATGTTGATAACAACTGCTATTAGATAAAAGGGCGTAACTCACGCGATTAATCAGCGAAAGTTATGACTCGTTTTTTCTATAAATTCTTCGGTACATTTAGCAAACTTAAGATCACCTTCATAAAACCCTTGATATAATTTTCTTTTAAATTCTCGCCCTCAACGACTTTTCAAAAATTAAATTTAAAGAAAAGAAAAAACTCAAATGAAATTAAAAGAATTAAATTTTTCAGTGTTGTTAAAAATTAACATAAATATTTTAACCTAAATCAATTTTTGTTTAAACAATTCTGCTATTGTATTGCTACTTTACGAGATAGTAGGAACAATTAAATTAGGAATATGAAATATTTATTCTGCTGAAAAATTCTTTCTTTCTTTTGATTTAAAAAAAAAAGTAAATCGGAATAAAAATCGGATCTGTCATCAATTCATTTTTGTACCATTGGAAAAAAAAAATCATACGTCGATGAAATTGCTTTAGATTTCATAAGAATTATTCATTTCACCCGATTATTTAAGATAAAAAAATATCTAGTTGACAGGAAAAATTAAAAAAAAAAAATTTTGAAAAAAAATTCTGAAAAAATTTCATTGTTTCTAAAATCATTGTATACAACTTTTTACCTTCTTAGTGATTTCACGAAAAGCCAATAGTTTGAGAGTTACGCTACATTTTATAAATATGGTCGTTGTTTGCAAAATAAATGAATATTTTCGCAAAAAAAAATCGTACGGAACTTTAAAAAAAAAAATGAAGCTTATCCTCCCCCCTACAAGTTTTTATATGAAAAATAGTTTACAAAAATTTGCATGGGTCGTGCGCAAAAATTTAAACACCAAAAAAAAAAGCCAAAAACCGACCATGTTTCAAAGAACGTACCGGGTTAAAAAAAAATCGAAAAAAAATTATGAAAAAAGTCAAATGAAGCTGAATATGTCCCCTTTAAAACGCCGTTTGTTGAATTAAAATATCTCAATTTTTAAAAAAGCAGTTAAACTTTTTGTGCAGCTCAAAATCGGGACGAGTGTTTCCAAGCTTTTGAGCGGTAGTGTACATCAATATTTTATTTTGCAATTTGAGCAAAATTATGCAACGGCAACAAAAATATGAATTTCTATTTTGTTTGACTTCCTTCAACAAAAAGTAAACAACAAACGAATTGTAACTTATCCAAAATTCTTGAAAATATCTTGCATATTTATTTGTAGAATTATTATGATCAGATGTATAGTCAAAAACAATTGATAAGACACATTATTTATCACGTCAAAGGAGGCTCATTTAGTTATTTGTCTCATTATATAAAAAGGAAGGATGAATCACACCTCATTAAGAATTCGCAAACTTGAAAAAAAAAAACAATTTTTTCATCGTTCCTCTCTTATCACAATGACTTTGGACACGAAGAATATAAACAGAAAATTATCTATTCTCGTCTCATTCTCGCTCTGGCAGCCTAAGACGATAAACATTAAATTATTACTCTGGGACGTAAAAAACAAACTCAAGAAATCTAATTGCTAATGGTGATAACTTTGAAAAAATAAGAGTCTGCATGAAACAATTATCATCGTAATTGGTCGATAATTGATCTCTTCATTGGAAGAAAATTTATCTGACAAACATGAATCACCACCCACGAAGAGTAGACTCGATTGTCTCGACATTGACTTTCCAAAGCCATAAAATTTTTGATGGAATCGATTAATCAAATATCCAGTAAAATAAACTGTGAAAAATGATGGTCCAGTAGAGATATTTCTTCAAAATTATAGTTTAAAAATTGTTTTCCTAATTAATCATTTTATCCTAAACTTATAGGTCAGCTGGTCAATAATAATTGATCTAAGTAGATTAGGTAGGTAGGTTAGGTAGGTAGGTAGATTAGGTAGGTAGGTAGGTTAGGTAGGTAGGTAGGTTAGATAGGTAGGTAGGTTAGGTAGGTAGATTAGGTAGATAGCCTAGGTAGGTAGGTTATGTAGGTAGGTTAGATAGGGTAGGCTAGGTAGGTTAGGTTAGGTAGGTTGATGTTCTGCCAAAAAAAAGGAAAATCAAGTTGCCACGATCAAGCAGTAAATTAGGAAAAATTGCTCTCTTTATTTTAGACATTTAGCATTTAGACATTTTTGTAAGCCAAACAAAAAATATTCCACTGTCATCATTTCCAGGTGTTTCGCATTCGTTTGTACAAATAGATAGAGATGATGTCTATGTGATATTTCGAGCAGCGATTGTCGATTTGTTAGACGGTGAGATTGAGCTCCTCGGCTTGCTTGTGATAGATCATGATGTCCTTGTAGAACATGTTGGGAACGTTGAAACTGTGGGAGTGGACTGGCCTGTCCAAGGGATATCCCATTGGATGACCATCAACGACTGTTGGGCCCCAAACAGGGGTCTCGATCGTTTGGACGACGCCGTCGTCCACTTGGCTGACGAAGACGAACAGTTTGAAGGGCATACCCTCCTTCTTACCCTTGGGAAGGATAAGACGGTCGGGGAAGCCGTACAATTGTTGGGGATAAGTGAACTGTTCACCGGACTCGATGACCTTATCCAATTTCTTCCAGTACATAGGTCCGGTGACCTCGTCGGGAACAACGAACTGGGAAACGTGATTGTTGCGCTCGATTTTGTTGATACCGCTCTTGACTGCAAATATAAGGATCAAAAATCAGAAATGAGCCAACAAAATGCTCGAGGTCTCATCATTAGGGTCACTTACGGTCTACGATCCATTGATCGAGCTCGAGGAAGTTCATCCAGTTGTCTTCCATCTCCAATTCATGGCCGTGCACGTCGTATTTGGGTCCAAGGAAGACGCGAACCATAGCCTTGGTGCTCTTGTCACTGTTGACCGTGATATGATAGGTGAAGGGTTTGTGATTCAAACGATGCTGGCGGACCTTGACGTTCAAGTTCTGTGCCTCCTTGTGTGATGTCACCGGAAGACAGTTCGAGATCTCGGAGTCAAAGTTGTCGAAGAAGGTGGTGAGTTTGTCGATGGCCACCGATTCGATCTTCACACCCTGGAAGACGAGCTCGTCGTGGGTGTAAACTGGCAGATTAGATTTGTACCTGAAAACGAGAGAGTTAATATTGGAATGTTAGTGGTGTCCTCTTTGCCAAAAGTTTCCATTCAGTTTGGTTAGAAGGACCTTTAACTAAAAATACTATTTAACGAATGCGTACAAATATCAAATATTCAATGGTAGTACAAGTGGGAACGATATCTTCAGTAAAAACCCATTGGTTCAAACCCACAAATGTTAGGGGATTCCATGAATGGTAATTAATGGACAATTGTGCCAATGATTGCTAAAATTGGCCCCAACATACAGATTATTTTTATCAAAACCCAAATTATCTAGCAGACGTAAATAGGCATATAAATGAATGGTGCTGTCGAATGGTCTCAGAACAGAAGGACTCAATAAATAAAAAAATCCCCACTCGATCATTAAAATGGACCTTCCAACGTAATATCCCTTTCCCGCCAGTACCTAACTTACGAATGAAGCCATTTTTTGGTCATCCCATTCGAATAAAAAGAATATCATATTGGAGTAAGAAGATTGTCATACTTGAGGAAGTAGCCGACGATCTTCTTGTAGATGCGGTAGAAGGCCGGGTCTCTGACGCTCGTGACGAATATCTCTAGTGCGCTTGGTACGATCTCATACTTGTTGACGGGTTCGAGATTGAAGCCAAGAATCTTCTTGCAAACGTGATCCAGAGAGTTGTAAAGACGGTAATTGATGGAATCAGCGTTACCCTCGATTATATTGGCCAACATGTTGAAGCCCTCGGGAGTGTAGATGCTAACGTGATTGTGCTTGGCGTCCAATATGAAACCAGCATCGATGGCCATTGAAACACGGGTCTCAATGTCCTCCACATCCTGAAGGTACTGATACTTGTAAGTGGGAATGGAAGATTCCGATGGACGATGGGGGAAGGGCAGACCGTTGGGATGAACGATTGTTGGATGATAGCCAGGAACAATTGGATTGTGCCAGTCGAAGTACTCGATCTCGCCCATACCGTTTGACAAACGTTCGAGATAGTAACGGGCCAACAGTTGCTTGTGACCGTAGTAATAGACTTCACCACGTAGATTCTTGGGCAAGTGATGATCGGCCGTGTTGAGCCAGAACGGGAATTCGTGCTTGAAGTAGAAGTAGAAGGAACCAAGACCAACATCCTCGGTGAAGTAGGTCAGCTTTTCTTCGCTGTGGTAATCGTGGCTCATGTACCAACCGCTGTAATTGGCGTTTATTACGATGTCATTGATACCTCCCTCGTGATACTTGATGCCAACGCCCTTCTTGACTCCGGCTGTTGAGGACAATCAAATTCATTCAAGATTGTCAGCAATGAAGAGGAGTAATTCAGAGATTCAGCGTTAGGATTTTGCTAGGATTTTGTTTGGGCTTGGTGACCGGATACTCCAATCGTTTTAGGGCTGATAGGGCAGCTTGTGATCTATTTAGGAATGCTTTCGACTGGATCAGGTGTCCTGGGACCAAACTATGATACCAAATGCTTGAACTTACAAACATCACCCATCTTAATGTGATAGGCCTGTTGGATGATTTCATTGTTGAAGAAGTAATGGGGCATGATCTCGTACAGAGGTGGGAGCTTAATGTACTTGGTGTCAGGACGATGGATCACAGCCACGGAAAAGACGTAAGAGAAAAGCTTCTCGTTGACGTTGAAGCGAGCCCATACTGCGGTGTTGTAGAAAGTCGTGAAGTCCTTGGCGCAGTAGAAAACATCGAAAAGAGCTTTGGCCTCTTCCAAGTGATGAGGATAGAAAGGGGAGAAGATTTCACCGCGAGGAATCATGCCATACTTCCAGCGGCTGATGAAGTCTTGAACTGCGACCTACGACAATGTTGGGCTCGTTGAAAGGTCTGCATAAGCTTGGAATCTCAAAGAAGGTTTTCCATTTGCATTGATTTATGGCCTAGAGGTTCTACTTCAGTTTAGGGCAAAGGTTTTGTGAAAATTTTGAAAATTGAAGAACTACCACATCCAGCTTTCTAAAATTGTTCCCTGGGCAAATGGGCTGTCACTCTGTTACAATACAACATCTTTGGTCATGAAAATTAGCGAAAGTTAAATAGGTCTTCTAGCTACTTGACTAAATTGTGGAAAGCGGTTTGGCCTTTAGGGAACCCAATTTCATGAGCCTCTGATATTCATACCTGATTGGTGTAAGAGTCCAAGTGATCTTCGATGCTGTATGCGCGTGCCTTTTGGTAAAGCTCTGGCACCACGGTTGTAGGCTGATCGATATGCCAATAGAGTTGATAGATACTCCTCTGTTTCGTCAGGTACGCTTTGTCAGCGACTGTCGGAGGTACGTCGTGATTAGCTGCCACAAGACCTAGGCAAACGGTCGCAAAGACCACGAGAATCTTCGTCATTCTCGTGATTTTCTTCTGAACCAAAGAAACCCAATCAACCAAATCAACTCCCGGCTCGCCAGAAGTGTGTGTCTCGTTACTTTGGTCTTACCCGTTTATATACCAACTGTTGATTTTCAAGTGGGGATGGCTAATATCCGCAACCTCTGACACCCACAGACACGGATACTCAAAAAGATAACTCAAAAAGATAACTCTGGATGCGGCGAAAATAAAATCGAACGAACGGGGTGGAAAATATTTCTTATGCCGCTGATTGTACCTTTCCTTGTGCGCGTTATCGAGGCGATATTCGACCCGTGTATTTTCACAAAGCTCGCAGAGGCTGATTAAAGCCACACTCTGATAGGACGAGGTTGAGAGATCGGGCTTCGACCCGAACGCCTGACGTTAGAACGAATAATAAAGAATAAAAAAACAGGATGACATTGAACGTCATTCTTGTGAATGAAGCAGCCAAGTTAGAAACATCCCTAATCTCCGATCTGGACATCATTAAGACGGTATTCTGGTCTAGAATTTTGAGGAAATCAATTTTTTTTAGCATATTCTCAAAGTTTAGACCTGGAAGAATATATCCTCGAAAGGAAATTTTTAATTTTCAGTAATTTACTGAGTTATAGCTATGTTAGTGGCGCAGCAACTACGTCCGTCACGTCAGAGCGTAACTTTAAGGGGGTATTCTGGTCTAGAATTTGGAAAATATCAATTTTGTTTGCACATTATTCTTAAAGTTTAGACCTGTAAGAATATATCGTCGAAAGAAAATTCTTAAATTCCAATAATTTAGGGAGTTATAGCTATTCTAGTGATGTAGCAACTACGCCCGTCACTTTGGAGCGTAACTTTGAGAAAGTATTCGGATCTCAACTTTTGAAAAAATCATTTTTTTTGCAGGTTCTTAAAGTTTAGACCTGGAAGAATATATCCTCGAAAAGAAATTTTTAATTTGCAATCATTTACGGAGCTATAGCTATTGTAGTGACGCAGCACGCCCGTCACGTCGGAGCGTAATTTTAAGGGGGTATTCTGGTCTAGAATTTAGAAAAAATCAATTTTGTTTAACAATGGACCAATAGAAGGGACATTTTTTTGTCGATTTTTCAATAAAAATTGCTATGAAATAATCTGAATATCACTTAATAAAATAACAATAGCCCGATTCTCAAACATTGACAATTCTGCCACCCCTTAAATATTTTTGATTAGATTTTTTTTTTAAACAAAAATAGTGACTAATAGGAATTATTCTGATATGTTTAAAATCAACAACAACCAATTAATATGATTTCAACTTATTAAAAACAGTACTATAAACTATTAAGAGGTTAAGTTGGAATTGAAGATGGAATTTTTTTTAAATGTCAGAATATAACATTTCGAGAATATTCTGTAATAATTTCAAGTCATCTGTTGAAAATTGATGGTGTTAAGGGGGTTAAAAAATAGGAATCCATGTGTGAACTCGATGAGGAACGTAAGAAGCCTTTTTTGCACAAAACGATTTTTTTCAAAATCGGTGACCACGGTATTTTTGAAAACCGCGGTATTTCAAAAAGTCGATAATTTTACTTCGGGTGACGCTGATTTCATCCGAAATCAATATTCAATGTATTCCAATGTCGATTAATTTTCTTTTTAATTTCAATTTAAAGACAACGCTTTTAGTCCAAGAATACTGAACTTGAGATAAGGATAACAATTCTGACCCTGCGGTCTTAATTAAAATAAAGAAATAAACGAGTTATCAATGTGCAAGCTGCAATCCGAAAATTAAAATAAATATTTCAATACTGAATGCAATATGTCCTCAGAGCGACTCAATCACAATCGATTTGCTGGCACAAATTTTGCAATAAAAGAATGAAAAAAAAAATCATAATAAAGAATAAACAAAAATCGTGAGCACCAGTTTTGAAACGACCAGTACGTAAATATTTAAAAAAAAAATGATTATTTTTCGGATCGACTGCGAAGAAAAGAGTCACTATAGAACTGACAGTGTTTAAAATGAATCTAGATTAATTTATGTATTATATTTTGTAGCTTACAATGACTCTGAATCAAATCAACTTTTTGATAATGAATTTACAATTGTTATAAAATTATACACTGCCTTCAAATCACCGGAAAATAATTATTTGGTAGGCTTGGAAAAATACAGAAGCCCCAGTGTTATTTTAAATTGGTGTTTCGAGGGTAAATAAACAGAAGGATAGAAAAAAGGTAGAAGAAAAATTAATATTTTTCGAACATTATTTTTGTCTCAGATTATCATATAACTTCATTTACTTTTTATTCAATTCAAAAATACATTCATTAACAGACATTTTTTTAATTTCAAGCGAAGATGTAACCTTAACTTACGCCGGGGATGAAATTTTCTTTAAACATTTGAATGGTATTATTTTTTAGTTTATAATTACAACGCTTATTTGGGAATTAAATTTCAAATTGATTTTATTTCCAGAAATTAAACGATAATTTGATTGCTATTTCATTAAATAAAGATAAGATTTGAGAAATGTCATATAATTAACAATTAATCTTGGGAAAGCAGATTTCAATTATTTAAAAAATTAATAACTTTCAGAACTATATTTTTGCGAAAATGACATTTTAGAGAAAATAAGAATGTTTGATAATCTTTGATATCTGAACGAATAAAAAAAAATTAGCTGAATTTTTTTTCACAGAACCTAGCTAACTTCCACGACAGCATATTAAATCACTCGAGATGGATAATCAAGGATCATCAATGAGGAAAAACCCAGAAGAAATTGTTTAAATTCTCTAAGAACTTGAAACATGAAACATGAAAAATATGAAACAAACTTCGACATTCGCCATGAATCAGTTCTGACCGACGACTTAAATTAGTATCGAAAATCCTCTGAAGATCCTGTCGTTGCTTTTTGGTTTTCCCAGTAGAGTCATTCCATGTCAAATCGAGCAATAGTTAGAATCGACCCCTTTCGATTTCGATGAAATTTGGTCAGAAGTTTTCTTTTATCATAAAACGAAGTCCTACCGAAGGAAAAATTTTTTAAAAAATTTCGAAAATTATGCCAAGTTCAAAATTTCACAATTTTTCAATTTTTTAAGTTTATTTTTTAAATAGCTCGAAAATTATTATAGTTACGAAAAAATCGTTCTGGATTCGTCTTTAAGAGTATACTTGTGGCTACGAAAAAAAAAATATTCCGAAAAAAAATCTTGAAAAATGATGGATTTGGAGAATTTTTAATTTTTAGAAATCGCGAAAATCCACAATCAACATTATATTTTTGGTTCCATTTTTTTTTAAATAATATTTCATACTAATCTTAAAAGATCCTGAAATTTTCAGAATGGTGTTTTTTTCATAAATTTTCGAATTTTGGTAAAAAAAAAAAATTTTTGCCTCTAAGTTAAGTAAAGTTAAGCAATCATGTAATTTTTTAATTGAGAGCAGTACGAATTTCAATTAATGACATGAGAATGTAAAAATAGAAACATAATTGAATTTGCGTTTTTATTTATTTGGTAAATCGTTTTAAACGATTTGACATGGAATGACCCAGTAGTTTTTTTATGACTAACTAACCATTCACCATCACCATAGCAAACAAAAATTTCAATAAAGCCAAGAAGGAAAACGGTAAAATTAAAAAAAAATCATTTTTTTGACAATTAACCAAATCGTCTATTTTTGAATCGACTTTTTCAGGGTCGCGAAATTTCTGTTTCCATTTTTTATCAGCGATTTAATTTATTCCAATCTAAGTCATAGCATCCTTAAGTTTCCTCGTCGACAAAAAATGAAAAATAAAAATCGAGTAAATTAATGTGACTTGTACGCTCTTCAGGTATCAATCTAATTTTCAATGACAAGAATTTTATTGTTATTTTTACTAAATTTTTTTTCATCCCAATCTCCTTAATCCAACACCTTTAAAATGCCTGTAAAAAAGCAGATTCCTCAGAGAAGTTTAGACGACCAATGAGCACAATCAAACACCGAAGACTTTATCAAAATAAACAAAGCAATGATTTCATGCCTGTAGTCGAAAATTTCAATCGTTGTTTCAAAGGAAATTAGGAATTATGAAGACGATGAAATAAAAATTCTATACGAAGACATAATTAATTACAGTGTGAAGATCATTTTATTATTGAAAAAATGAGACAACAAAGAAATTTACAGTTAAAGGAAGATCAATCGCATAAATTGGAGCTGAGTCGATGGTCGATTGGAGCTCTCGAGCGTTTTTTTTTTGGACGCGATAATGCTCAACAATCGGACCATGGGGAAGTTTGTGAGAATCAATGGTTTCGTCATTGTTATTCGCTTAGATGTTGAAGTGTTTCATTTGTTCCATCATTGGGTAATACGGTTTCTGGTATTTGCCGTATTTCTCGTACTGTTGTCCCTCGTACTTGCCGGTGTACTTCTCACCGTAAGTCTCGAGTTCCTTGGCCTTGTAGTAGCCTTCCTCGCCCTTCATGTAGACGATCTTGATGTCCTTGAAGAACATGTTGTCCATGTCGAGGTACCAGGGGTAGAGAGGACGATCCAACGGGAAGCCCATTGGTTTACCGTCGTATAACATTTTGCCGAACATGGGGAATTCGTAGGTCGTCATTTTGGCCTCGTCGACAGGGCAGATGTAGAAGAAGAGTCTGTACTTCATACCGTCGGTTTTACCTCTGGGGAAGAGTAGACGGTCTGGGAAACCGAAGAGTCTGTTGGTGTAAACGAATGGTTCGCTGCCCTGGATGGACTTGAGCATCTTTCTGTAGTAGTGATCGCCCGATGGGATTCCCTTCATCGTGTAGACGGAGTCCGTGCTCATACGTTCAAGGGTGTTCATGCCAGGTTTCACTGGAAAAAGAAATACAAAAAAAACATTGAATAATAGTGATAATACGGTCCCCCACTGTCCGATGGAGAAAGGTCAGGAGAAAGCTAATATGGCGGAGTGGGGATTGCCTCTTTCGCTCGTTATGCGCATGCGCGATCACTTGCGCATGCGCGATCACTTGCGCATGCGCGATCACTTGCGCATGCGCGATCATTTGCGCATGCGCATTGCCGGATAGTCTCAAGTGTTTTCATATTCATGCACTTAAAAACAAAAAGCAACAGCTTTGGAAAAGTACGGCATTGCGATGTAAGCTTGAAATGGCTGGTAACAGAAAGTGGCGGACAATGTTTTCACGAAATAGCGTCGTGGACAAGATTATCGCGCCCTCTGCTGATTATTAAGACTTTAAATCAAGATCACCAATCAATGTACTCGAATTTCCCACTAGAATTGAACCCTGATTCGATGGACACCTTTTTTGAGGGTGTACCAAGTGTAAGTAAAGGTAAAGTAGTTTAAAGTCCATTAAGGTAGGGCAGATTGATTGTGATTGTTGAAATAACAGAGGAACTCACGTTCGACGGTGAATTTGTCCATTTCGAAGAAGTTCATCCAGTTGTCCTTGAAGTAAGCATAGTCGTTCTCGTAGCGTTCGGAGCAAGGTCCAAGGAAGATCTTGACGAGACCCTTGGTGTTGCGGTCGCTCTTGACATCGAAACGGTAGGTGAATGGTTTGTAATTGAGACGGTATTGTCTTGCCTTGATGTTGAATGAGAGAGCGTCCTTCCAGTTGTCAACGGTGACGACGTTGTTGATGAGGGCATCGTATTTCTCGAAGAAAGTGTAGATCTTGTCAACGGAGACATTCTCGATCTTGACACCGGTGAACTCGAGGTCGGTCATCGTGTATGACTTAACGTTGCACTTGTATCTCAAGAAGTAATTGATGATTCTCTTGTACAGCCTGTAGAACGCCGGGTCCCTCATGCTCATGCTGTAGGACTGGAGTACACTCGGTACCATGCAGTTCTTGCTCTTGCAGTTGTAGTTGAAGCCAAAGATGTCACGGTAGAGAGCGTCTACGGCACCGTAGAATCTTGTGTTGCAAGAATCGGTGTTACCCTCGATCATGTTACCGAGCATGTTCATGCCTTCGCTGGTGTAGATACCGCACTGCTTGCCTTCGTAATCGAGAACGAATCCGGAGTCGATGGCCGAGAGAATGCGCATTTCAATGTTCTCGACTTCCTGATGAATTGAGAAAGAAGCCATTAATAGGACGATTAATCAGGAATGAAGGGTTCAGTTGAGTTCAGAAGTAGTTTAGGAACAACACATACCCTGACGTATTTGAATTTGTAGTAAGGTACCATGCTCCAGAAGTCACGTTTCGGTACGGCAATACCATTGGGATAAACGAGGTTCGAGTAGTAGGACGGTGCGAATTGTCTGCTGAAGTCAAAGTCTTCGATTTCACCGAGACCATTGGACAAACGTTCGAGGTAGTAACGGGCCAGCAATTGCTTGTGGATGTAGTAGTAAAGCTCTCCGCGAATCTGCTTCGGTACAACTTTGATGTCCTTCATGTTCATCCAGAATGGAAGAGCCGTACGGAAGTAGTAGTAATAGTTGTTGAGGCCGATGTCGTCGGTGAAGTAATCGAGTTTGTATTCTTTCTCGAACATGTTCTTGTAGGACATGCTGGTGTAATTGCTGTCGATCATGAAGGTCTCAACATTCTCGAGGGAGACTCCCTTCTTGTAGCCTGTAAGAATTGAATTTGAGAAATGCCTTCAAAAACCATAGACAATGAGAGCCATTGTCAATTCCACAATGATTCATCATTCGCTATTCGATTCGAGAAACAATACTCACTGGACATCATCTTGATGTTTTGGGCCTGTTGTACGACCTCAGAATCGAAGAAGAACTGAGGGTAGATTTCGTAGAAGGGCGGCAATTGGATGTATTTGGTGTCCGGGCGGTAGATCACGGCCGTCGTCAATGCGGTGACGAACATACCCTCGTTCATGTAGAGACGGGCCCAACAAGCGGTCTTGTAGAAGGTGTCGAAATCCTTGGCCGAGTATAACAGGCGGAACATGGAACGGAGTTCGTGACGGTGTTCCTTGTAGTAGACGGAGAAGAGGGCACCACGTTTGAGCATACCGTACTTGCAGCGGTACAGGAATTCCCGTACGCACGTCTGCAAATTAAAAAAAAAAATAGTAAATCAAAAATGAAAGCAACATTATGCTCGGACAATGTCTTTTGAGAGAGATCCATCTTGAAATATTTGACTTATAGTTTTGCAGAAAAACTCTTGGACACATTTTAATAGCTCAAATCCAAAGGACAATAACAGTGCCTGTTATTTCAAATCGGGTTTCTGCAATCAACAAGAAGCAAAGGAAAGCGTAAAAATTCGGTTTTCCACTGTCCGATGGAGAGAGGTTAGGAGGAAGCTAATATGGCGGCGTCGCGATTGGTTCCTTCTCGCATTATGCGCATGCGCGATCCATTGCGCATGCGCATTGCCGAATTCTAGTGTTTTCCTTCTCGGCGATCAGGTGGCGGATAATTTACACAAGTCTACGTCTCAATTTTAAAGTTTCGTTAATTTTTGATCGCTCTACTGTACTATAATGATTGAAAGGTGTAATTTAATTCGAAATATGGTTTTTTTAAATAAATATTCCTTTGAAGATAAATTCATTACCTTGTCGGTGTACATTTCCATGTTGCTCTCGATGTCATAGTTGCGTCCTACCTCGTAGGCCTCGCTTCCGACTATCTTGGGCTGATCGATGAAGAAGAACAGCTCGTAGATTTTCTTCTGCTTATGAAGAAACTCGACGTCGGCCGTGCGGGTTTCGACCATCATGGCTTGGGTAAGGCAGAAGCCCGTGAGGGCCAATACCACCAACTCACGCAGCATGATAGTTGCGATTCGTTGAGACGATGAAAATAATTTAAATAAAAATTATATTGACTTTACTATGGCGTATATTGCTAATGCAAGAACACCACGGACGAATGTGATTGAATTTTGCATCCCGACGAGCTTTTATACCGCCGAATTTTGGTGTTAATCTCATTAACAACGACCCCGTGACCTTTACACCGTTACGAAATGCAAGTGGCTTCCCCTATCCAAAGGAAGGGGTCCGGTTATTATCTGCACCGTTTGGGTGATTTCTTGTTTTTTAAAAATATTTTCAGATTTTTTTAATCGCATTGGCGATTATTTGCGTGACCGAAAACACTTGCACGTATACGCAATTCGATGAGAATACTATTTTTGAAAATTTACACACGCGTACATCTATTGATTATTAAATCCAGTATTAGCTCGATCAATGGTCGTCACTTTGATCACTTTGAAAGACTCACTTTGATCGGGAAAGTTGAAAAATGCACAGCAATTTTTATTCTTAAGGTACAAGTCTACTTTAGAAGACCAAAAAAAAGCAAATTTTTAAGATTTTTTTTCTAAGCCCCTTTTTTAGACATGACTGTAAAACTGTTTTTGCAACATTGTTGCATCCTTCGAAAATACAAAACAAAATTTATTTTTCATTTTCATTCGTTAAATAATTTATAAAAGGCGCCGAAATCTAAAATGTCCCATGGCCGACAGTTAATCTCAGGATTGGCAAGTCTAAAACAAACAAAAAAAGCATTTTGAAGAGGAAGGTTTCTTACACGAAAATTTACCATCGTTAATGAAAAATCGAGTTAAAAAAAAATTGCGGATGTTTGAAATGAAAGTGAAAAATTGAATTTTTTACGATTCATTTCAAACATCCGCCATTTTTTTCGATTTTTCATTAACGATGGTAAATTGTTGTGTAAGAAACCTTATTCCTCTTTACAATGCATTTTTATTTTTTTATTTCAGACTTGCCAATTCTGAGATCAACCATGGGACAAGACATTTTCGAAGAGTCGACTTGACGCCTTCTATAAATTATCCAAAGAATCAAAATAAAATTTAAAAAAAATTTCTACTTTAAAAAATCTTAAAAATTTGCTTTTTTGCCTTCTAAAGTAGACAAGTACCTTAAATCGACAATAGAACAAATTTTCCTTTCGTATAAAATTGATCATTCGTGTAGCCATAGGAAATTTTAAGAAGGCAAACTCACGTTAAGGGGTTAATGCAATCAGGATTTTCAAAAAATCTATTTTTTTTATTGGATCCAAAAGTGTTTTTTAAAAGTTGAATATGATTTTATATTTTTACGTAAAAAAAAGATTGTAACTCTACAATGTCATATACTTTTAACTTTTTAATATATTTCAACAAAGCTTAACAAGTATGAGAGTCGATTATTTCCATCCTAACCGATTAAGGCCCAGTTCCACAACCATCATTTAAACCTGGTTTAATTTTTTTTACATAGACATACGCTATGTAAAAAAAATTAAACCAGGTTTAAATGATGGTTGTGGAACTGGGCCTAAGCGGTTTTACTCGGTCAGGATTTTCAAAATACGATTTTTTAAAATTTAATTTTTGTAATTTACATATATTTAGGTATATACACAGAAAATTTCATGTCAAACCGACAAATATTTTCGAAGTAATAGGCATATTTGTAAACCCGTAATTACCATGTGTAAAGTGCTTTTGAAATTTTGAACCCGTTTTTCGCAAAACTGTGTTTTTGAAGTCGATGAGCAAGATTTTTCAGAAACGGCATAATGGATCAGTCTCAAATTTTTAGACAAGCTTTATAAATATATTTCTTAGTAGTTAATGGAAGGTTTTTTAAACATTTTTTTCATTTCATAAACAATTTAAGGCAAAAATTTTCTTCAAAAATCGAATTTTGTTTGAGACGCTGCCATTTTGTTAAAAATAAATAGTTTGCTACATAATTGAGCATAATCGATCATCATAGAGAAACTCAGGGAACTGCTCATAAATTAAACTTCTTAACTAGCACAAATTACAAATTTCTGAACTAGTTTTTTTTTATAAATTCATTTATATTCAATTAAAGATATGAAAATAATCTTTACGCTTCAAATTATTATCATAAAGGTTATCCAATCGATTAAGTTATCCAATCATAATTAATTTTAATTAGCTTAAAGGAACATTTAAGTACTCTTTACGACTCTGATTATTATCATAGGGAATCAAAGGCTTTTTTCAAAAAAAAGTTTCAAATTATTATCGTAAAGCTTTTCTTCAGGACAAAACTTTTTTTTCAATTTTTTTCATGATTAATTTAAATTAACTTGATGGATAATTTAAGTACTCTTTACGACTCTGATTATTATCATATAGAATCAAAAGTTTTTTTCAAAAAAGATTTCAAATTATTATCACAAAGGTTATCCAATCGATTGCTCATATCTTAACCTTTGATGCTTTTTTTGAAAAGCATTTTTTCAAGGCAAAACTTTTTTTTCATTTCTTTTTTATCATTGATTTTAATTAACTTGAAGGGTAATTTCTCTTTACGACTCTGATTATTATCATAGAGAATCAAAAGCTTTTTTCAAAAAAAAGTTTCATATTATTATCGTAAAGCATTTCTTCAAGACAAAACTTTTTTTTCAATTTTTTTCATCATTAATTTAAATTAACTTGATGGACAATTTAAGTACTCTTTACGACTCTGATTATTATCATATAGAATCAAAAGTTTTTTTCAAAAAAGATTTCAAATTATTATCACAAAGGTTATCCAATCGATTGCTCATATCTTAACCTCTGATGCCTTTTTTGAAAAGCATTTGTTCAAGACAAAACTTTTTTTTCATTTCTTTTTTATCATTGATTTTAATTAACTTGAAGGGTAATTTCTCTTTACGACTCTGATTATTATCAAAGAGAATCAAAAGCTTTTTTCAAAGGAAATCTGAGAAAGAAGGGACCATATGGAAAAGGTATAAATATTAAATTAATATAAGTTGTACATCATAAATATTCTTTGAAACGATGAAAAAAAAATTCCATTACATATAATATGAAAAATTATGGAGAAAGATTGCAACATTGTCAGCTAGTCTATCAAAACGAGATGTAAAACAAGTAATTAATGGATTGGTTTTAATGAGTGTGAGATGGCTGGAAAAAAGGAGAATCGTTATTCCTCCGAAACGGTGAAGTTTATCGAAAAGTCGACAACATAACGACTTTTTGCCATAATTCTACGTTGACCAAGTTGGTTTTTTTCCAATCTGGTGGGCTGTTTCAATGAAATCTCAATTCGGATGTTGGTGGTGATCAAAAGCGTCTTCGTCTTAAACTCTGACTTCTGCATTGATATAAAGTGTTTGCAAAAATTTACGAAAACAAATTTACGATAAACGGAAAGTCTCTGTTTACATGTATGAAGCATTCCGCACCAATTCAACCTAGGTCTGACCCTTCACCTCTCCGATTTTGTCCCCGATTTTTTATGTTTTGGTATTACCTCTAAAAAGCATTCAGGATTTTTTTCAGATTTTTTTGGTGCGGGGTTTTTGTGATTTTTTTCAGATTTCTAAATTTGTGCTAAAACAATTTGTTCATGAAATTCTAATTTTATAAATAAATTACCTTCAGCCTAAAATTAAAAATCTGAAAAAATTACAAAAATCCCGTTTTTTATATGGAAAATTTCAAGTGTTGATCAAAAGTGGGCAGGGACATCCTTCTGTCTATAAAAAGCTTTTTCGAAAAAAAAAAAATGAAACCATAGTTAAGTCAAATCACTCCAAAAAAATCTGAAAAAAATGCTGAGTGCTTTTTAGAGGTACTACAAACCTATAAAAAATTGCGGACAAAATCGGAGAGGTGAAAGGTCAGACCCAGGTCGAATCGGTGTGGAATGCCTCATATACATGTTTATGTACCTCGACAGTCTAAGTAAAAAATGATGATCCAAAGATTCTCACAAAAACGTCGATTTCGCAAGAGCAGCAAAAATAAACGTCTTTGTTTCTTCATGGAAATTTTCATGCAAAGTCACTGGAATTCGAGACAAATCAATTTACGATTCTTCCAAGAATCGTTTAGATTTCTTCATTTATAATTTCGATTTATTAATTTATTAATTTGATTTTGATTAATAATTTTGCAAAGTTTGTAATTTTATAAATTTCTGAAAGATGTAATTTTTGAATATACAGTTAAATTTTCAGATCAATTTGTGAAAATTAGCTTGAGTTATATTTCAGGGTAATTAAAAAAAATTGGTAATCGGAAAAAAGACGTAAAGGTCGAAAACCGATTTTTTTAAAATGGCGTATGTTTGAAATGAAAATAAATATTTAATTTTTCACAATTTATTTCAAACATCCACCATTTTTTTTAAATCGATCTTTCATTAACGGTGGTTATTTGTTGTGTAAGAAACCTTCCTCTTTAAAATGCTTTTTAATTTTTTTGTTTCAGATTTGCCAATCCTGAGATTAACTGTCCATGGGACAAGACATTTTCGATTTTGGCGCCTTTTATAAATTGTTCAAAGAATGAAAGTGAAAAATAATTTTTTGTTTTATACTTTCGAAGGATGAAACAATGTCGTAATAACCGTTTTATAGTCATATCTGATAAAGGAGCTGAAAAAAAATCTTTAAAATTTGCTTTTTTTGGCCTTCCAAAGTAGACTAATAGTGTTCGAACTTTCACTTTTTAAGTTTTTTATATTCTTTTAAGCTTCTATAAAAAAATGATTGTATTCACACGTGTGGATAAAACGATCCCCCTCATGTGGGGTAAAATGATCCCTCCTGGAGTAAAATGACCCCCGAATTAATTGAATTAAGATGATTTAACATATTTTTAGTTCCTATTATTATTAAAAAAACAGTCATAGATTTAAGCACTACAAAGGTCACGTATAAATCTACAACATCTAGAGAAAAAATTACTGAATTTGAGAATATGAATTTATGTATTAAATGAAAGTATTAATTCGATTATTTATTTGTTGAACCAAGAAAATCACTCTTCATTTAAAAAAATATTTTCACGAATCTATTACTCCATTATATTAAACTTTTATTTAATAGTAACAATTAAATGCATGATAGATTTGATTAAATTTGTATTCATTGGATTAATCACATTGATCGCATCATAAACATGAGATTATTTGAATCTAAAAAACGACTTCAATACGAAATTATTTTTTTCGAACAAAATTATTTCTTTGCAATAAATTCATCATTATTTTACTTCTAAAAATATCTTTATTTAAATAGATTTTAATAAATTTGCATTCATTGGATTAATTAAATTTATTGCATCATAAACATGAGATTATTTGAATCTGAAAAACGACATCAATATTAAATTATTTTTTTCGAACAAAATTATTTCTTTGCAATACATTCATCATTATTTTACTTCTAAAAATATTTCTGTAGTATTTTCAATATTTATTAGATATAAAATTGATTGTGATTATTTTAAAAGAAGCTGTAGTAAAATAAATAACACATTATTTTATTCCAATAGAATATTTGTTTGGAATGATGACATTTTTATTTCCTTCAAGCAAAGAACTATCATTTCTATAGTATACTTTAATAGTATACACAAGTTGTTAAAAATTAAAAAAAATCTGGTTTTTAAAATGTTTTCTTATATTGGAATCTTCATAACTCCGAACTTTTTTCAAGTGCATAGTAGTTAAGTCGATAGCGTAATAGGTAGTGTGTTAGGTAGTTAGGTAGGATAGGTATGATGGTAGGTAGGGTCGAATCTTCATAACTCCGAACTTTTTTCAAGTGCATAGTAGTTAAATCGATAGCGTAATAGGTAGTGTGTTAGGTAGTTAGGTAGGATAGGTATGATGGTAGGTAGGGTCGAGGGTTCGAATCTCGGTCGGACAGAGAAATTAGATCGGAGAATTGGCGCAGATTTGTCTTTTTTTTCGATTTATCTCTTTTTGGGGTCACTAAACTATACATATTAAATTATTTGGCAAGGGCTATGTATTTTTTATAAAATGTTTAGCAACAATTAATAAACACGCATTTGATTGAATCAATCATTTTTCCTGTGGATTGGACTAATTAATTTGTTCATTCAACAAATTTTTTTCCTCAGTGCTTCCTGTATAAAAAGACATGCAGGTTTGGAATGATAAAATGTTTTCTTGATTCAAACAACATGTTACATATAATTGATAACAAATTGTTAGATTCAAGTAAATTCGTTTATTGAAACAGAAATTTATGGAATTGACTGAAAAAAATGAACCAAGTAAATATATCAGGGAACCAATCTAATATATTTTGGCAAATAATGAAAAAAATGATTTTTTGCTTTCAAAATTTTATTTCATTGGTTCTAGTAATTTTTTCTCTCAGTGTAACAAAGTAAAAATTCATTGGGGTAAAACGATCCGCGGATCATTTTGTACACACGAAAACAAACTCAACCAATCGAATTTTAATAAAATCAACATAAAATTTCGAGTTTGTGCGATTTTCTTGGCGATGAAGTTAGTAGGTTTAATAAAATTAGAACGGATGCCTGTCTAAAAAATTTCCATTTTTCGAAAATCCTAAAGGGGCCTAATTTGAAAAAAATTATAGATATGTAATAAGCTAAACAACAAAATACAGTAACATTTCTGTCTGACAATTATAAATATTCATATTATCGCGTAATCGTCCCCTCAGTATTGCTCAAGTACTCGCTTAATTACAATAACAAGTAGTTGTTTTTTTTTTCTCGTTCACCAGATATTGATATTCGAGGTCGACGTGATTTGTGATATCAACTTGGCAGATGTTTCGACGAGCAAAGGATGAAATATTCTGTTCAGTAGAAAAGAGAACTCAAGACGTTCCTGCACACTCGTTTGTTCCACCAAACTGATATTTCCAATTTATTCAAAAAAATTCTTTTTTTCTAGTCAACAGAAACGTCTCCTATGGAAAATAGTCACGCTGGAAATCGAGGAGTCAGAAAAAATCAATTTTGTAAATATTTTTGTTGAGCAACAAATTCCCCTATAATTCAACAATTATCAAGTCAATTTAATTGAATATAATTAATTTAACAATGATTAATTCTTGAAAATTGATGTATTGTCAACGAAATCAATTTATGTTTCAATTTTATTAACGTAAAATAAGATTCCAAAACAAGCCTAATTCATTTTTTGTGATTCATTTTTTTTTTTTAATACAAGATTTTTTAATTTCAGCCGTTGATGCTTTGATTGGTTTTTTTTAAATCCTTGCTGGACATTCCAGATCCACACATCCGAAGGACCAGGTTCGTCGTTTCTTCTTTTTATTTTCTTTCATCGTATTGGAAGAGATTAAAATTCATGAAAAATTTGTAAATTATTTTGTTCAATAAAAATACAAAAATTTTGTACCTTCCTACGACGTTTGAATTTTCCACTTCCGGTCCGTTGAAAACGATATCATGGGATGGAATTCTTCGTTGAGTGACCATCCATTCTGACCTCTCAGGTGGATGAAAAGTTCGAAGGTAACTGCTTAATTGCATGAAAGCTCTGAGCCACGCTGCCTGTTATGAATATTAATATATGCAAAAATATTTTTCAAAAAGGTCAAGGTCATTCTTGTGGTGGCTTTTTTTACTAGGAATTCAACGGTGACCTTAATTTTTACCCTGACGACAACCTTCAAGGTTATCCGAAGGTCAACTTCGTTTTTTCAAATGGAAACCCCCTTTTTAACATCGACAATCGATAGAGCGGAAAATTTCACGTTCAAATTTGTACTTAGGTCATAGGTAGATTTTGACCTTGGACGTCCTCCAAAGTCAATTATTTAATTTAAAGATTCGGAAAAGATCAATCAACTTTTTCGGAATAAGTTTAACTTCGGAACTCAAAAATACAGGTTTCCAAAATAAAAAAGTTGACCTTGAAATCACGTTGAAGGTCATCGTCAAGGTCACTACTAAATAGGCCTTGTTAAAATTAATAACTTTGGTCGTTACGAAAGAATTTCAGAAGCTTCAATTCCCAGAGCTGTCCACACCTTGTTAAAGTTAAATTGACTTCAGAGAACCTTCAAGGTCAAATTGTACCTATGATCTAAGAACGTAAATGAAATTTTTTCGCTCTATCGATTGCCGATGTCAAAAAAGAGGGTTTCCATTTGAAATAAAAAAGTTGACCTTGAAATAACCTTGAAGGTTATTGTCAAGGTCAAAATTAAGGTCACCATTGATTTCCTTGTAAAAAGTGACTACATCAGCTTGACCTTTACGAAAAATGACAACCTGTATAATTCTTTACAATTATTCATTTTAGATTTCATCAACTTTGTTCCCTTATAAAGAAAATAATCGAAATTTGGTTTCAGGTATTCATAAAAAAATCTTAGGACAAAAGTTTTCGCATACACTGAGCTTATGAGGAACAGTGATCAGCATTCCATTTTTCGTCAACGATAATGATTATATTAATCATTTTTTCGAAAAATTGATAATTAGTTAAAAAAATAGTACTAATTTTTAATAAAAAATTCAAAATCAGTGAAAAAATATTAGTAATTTTTCTAGAAAATTAGTGATTAGTAAGAAAATATTTGCATTTTTTCCCAAAAAATTAATAATTCGTAACAAAATATTTCTAATTTTTCCAAAAAAATTAGTAATTAGCGAAAAAATATTACCAAGTTTTTTTTAAATATATAATTGATAAGGAAAATATAACTAATTAATTTTAAAAAACAGTAATTTGTAGAAAAGTATCGTGTATATTTACGTATTTGTGTAAAGTTGTTTTATTTTTCATAATAACTAGATCTTTTGAATATTTCACACAATAGTATTTATTGTATTGAATCTCACACATCATATAAGTTATTATCAATACGAATCTTCCATTAGTATTTATTAAATATTTAATTAATTTTTGGAGAAAATAAGTAATATTTTTTTGCTCATTATTATATTTTCGAAAAAATTGGATAATAAATAAACAAACCAGAATTTTTTTTTAAACAAGCTTTTATTAGTTGTTAATAAAAAATAACTAAAAAGTTAAAAATAAAGCTATTCCGATTGGAAATAAGTTTTCAAATAAAAGCGTGTTACACCGTTTTTTCTCTGGCTGTTAAAATGTAACACGCTTTTACTTGAAAACTTATTTCCAATCGGAATAGCTTTATTTTTAACTTTTAAGTTATTTTTTATTAACAACGAATAAAACCTTCTTTAACAAATTTTTTTTTTTTTGTGTGTTCATGTTTTACTTTTTACTATTTATGATATTAAATAAATAGTTTAGTAATGTATATCTAGTTTCGCATAATTTTTTGCAAAAAAAATGTTTCGAAAAATTTTTTGCACAAAAATTATTTTGCAAAATTTGTTAAACAAAATTATTTCACACAGTTAATTTGCAACATTTTTCTGCAAAATCTATGCAAAAAAATGTTTTCAGAAATTTTTTTGAAAAAAGACTGTGGCGCAAATTTTTCGTAGAGAAATGTTGTAAATCAATTGCTCAAAACCATTTTGTAAACAAAATTTGGCAAAACATTTTTTTTTCAAACAAATTTGCGAAACATTTTTTTTTGCAAAAAATTATGCGAAACATTTTTTGTTGCAAAACAATTTTCAAGCAGATTTGTTATAAAAATTTTGCGAAACAATTTTTTTTGCAAAAAATTTGCTAATTTTTTCTGATAATATTGCATTGTCATCCGATTTACATAGGCATGACAAATTTTAACTCAATCGGAGACCGGGAAGTGAGTCAAATTTAACTTTTGCAAGATTTTATTACAGACACCGGGACAGGTGAAACTAAATAAAGGTTTCTAAAATAGAAAGATTTTTTTTCGCCGATCACTGATGAGGAAACCAAAATCCTGGAGGGATCATTTGATCCTGGGAAAATTAGATTAACGTACTCGACCTGTTCTCTCGACCTCTGCCATACATTTTTCCAATTCATTCAAACCAGCTTCAACCTCAACTATCGACGTTTCGTCGATTCTTTCCAAGCTCGATTTGCCTCGAACTTTCCTTCCGGATGCCGACGAAACACGTGATTTCCTGGGGTTGAAATTTCTCGTCAAACCAATTTTTGCATTTCGTCGTGAAGTCGCAGCATCGTGGGTACTTATTTGCAGGTTCATAAGACGATTTTTCGTCACCGCCATTATTTCACCGTATCGCATCATCGCCCAATAGAGGGCACCCTCCGATGGAATCCCGGACATTGTGTCATCGGTTGAGCATTGATGAAAATTAAAAAATATTTTTGAAAAAAAGTGTAAAATTAATTTTTCAAAAATATGTAAATATTATCCTTAATCATGAATTTTTTCCTATCCATGTGAAGTTGTCGTTGTCAAGATTGAAAAAAAATGAGCGATTTCCTTTTTTTTTTAACTTTGAGCGTTTTTTTTGCAAAATTATTTTGTTTTTGTGCAAAAAGAGGAAATTTGAACAATTGCGTATGACACGAAAATAAAGAGGACTTATGAAAAACTTTAAGATAGCAAAAAGTTGCGTCTGTTTTCGTTGAGCTCAGAGGCATTTTTTCAGATTTTTTTCTCCAAATTTTTTTTTTCGACCGAACTTAGGAGAAAAAAAAATTGAAAAAAATCCTCCCAACTCAACGAAAACAGACGCAACTTTCTGCTTTCTTGAAGTTTTTCATGAATCCTCTTTGTTTTCGTGTTGTACGGGGTTTTTCAAATTTCCTCTTTTTTCACAAAAAACAGAATAACTATGGGAAAAAAAAATCGCTCAAAGTTTTCTAAAAAAGGAAATTGAACCTCAAACTTTTCCCTTTATTAATCCAATCGTAAAAATGTATTTTTGAAAATTCCTCTTGAAGATGGGTGCACCTGAAGAGAGGGGAAAAGGCGAGAAACAGTTGTTTTCAAAACAGAGTCCAAATCTAAAAACAAATTACAAAAATAATTTAGGAAACAGGAAATGAAGCCGAATTCTTCTCCTTTAAAATGCCGTTTGTCAAATTAGTTTAGTTTGACTTCCGGCGAAATGGCATTAAAAAACGTTCCAGACCTTATTTAAAGTTTTGTCCACAAACTTTGTATATGAGGCATTCCATGCGGTTTCGAATGGTCAAAAAGTTGTCCACCCTCAAAAAAATTGAAATTTTGTCAAATTATTCAATTAATATGAAAGAGAGTAGTTCAAATTTTTTCAAAATTCTTGGATCGCATTTTTTTTTAGTTTTTCAAAATATCAAAATTTTCTAAGTACCGTTATATCTTGAAAACACACCATTGAACAGAAAAATGTTTCAAACAAAAAAGTTGCAGTTTTACATAATGAAAATGATCCTTTGATGAAAATGGTCATTTTTTTAAACTCGAAAGATTCGAAAAAAAAGATGTGCACAAAGCTTATGTAAAATTGTAACTTTTTTGTTTGAAACATTTTTCTGTTTAATCGTATGTTTTCCAGATATAACGGCCGGTACTTAGAAAATTTTAAAATTTTGGAGAACTCAAAAAAATGCGATCCAAAAATTTTGAAAAAATTTATACTACTCTTTTTCATATAGTTAAATAATTTGACAAAATTTCAATTTTTTTGAGGGTGCCTAACTTTTTGACCGTTCGAACCCGCATGGAATGCCTCATATATTTTACTTTTTCCCTTGAATTTTCGATTCAACAAGCCTTTGACATTCCATCAATAGCGAAAAAAAAAAATTCGCGAAATTTGTGCAAGGTCGAAAAAAGAAACTTTAATCAGCGAATTATAAATATAGTCATCGATCCTGAAAATATCGGTTCTTTTTACATTTTTCGAAACTATCAATATGTTATTAATATATTGATCTTACCGATACAATAAATTAACGGGAAATGTCAAATTCTTCCAGAAAAAAAAAAGTAATTGTGGACGAACGGAATAAATTTGTCATAAGTTTGAGATTTGAGAAATTCTCTGTCGCAGAGCTCGGAATTTACTAGAAAAACATTTTTTTTTTACAGTATACAAATAAATCATCGATTTACTTAAAGAGGTATATCGTCGTTGATTAAAAAATTAATGGCTCATGATCGAATAATCGGCGATTATTTACAGCCAGTTTGACCTTCGATGATAAAATTTTCACGTATCTTTCCGAAGAGAGAAAAAAAAACAACAAAAATAACTTGGAAATGAATTGAGAGTGAATTTCCAAACATTTTTCTTTCCCTTGTACTCAACGATCTCTTACTCTACAAATTATTTCAACTGCATATCGAAGCATCGTCGTCGTCGGATTTGCCATTTTCAAGCTCTTCCTGTTCCTCTTCCTGCTCGGATATTTCTTCCCAATTCTCATCTGATTCACTCTCGGATTGTACCTCACCAACGTCCGTTTCCTCCTCTGAAGAATCTACGAAACAAAAAATCATCTTTGAAAAAACCATTTGACAATAATTTCTTTTTTCGAGGAGCTTGTAGATTTTTTTTTACAGTATAGATGAGGTATATGGGTTATTCCATGTCAAATCGACCAATAGTTGGAATCGACCCCTTTCAAGTTCGATGAAATTTGATCAGAAGTTTTCTTTTATAATAAAACGATGTTCTACCAAAGAAAACAAATTTAAAAAAAAAAATTTCGAAAGTTATACAAATTCTAAATTTCACAATTTTTTCAATTTTTCAAGGTCATTATTGAAATATCTCGTAAACTATTGTAGTTACGAAAAAATCGTTCTGGGTTCGTCCGAAAGTGTGAACTTGGGGCTACGAACAAAAGTTTTCCGAAAAAAATGTTGAAAAATTATGAATTTGGAGGATTTTGAATTTTTATAAATCGTGAAAATCCACGATCAACATTAAATTTTTGGTTCAATCTTTTTTTTATACAATACCTCGGACTAATCTTAAAAGATCCTGAAATTTTCAGAAAAGTGTTCTTTTTCTTAAAAAATATGAATTTATGAATTTTGGTAATTAACATTTTTTTTTACTTCTAAGTTAAGTAAAGTTGAGCAATCATGTAATTATGTAATTTTGAGCAGTAAAAATTACATGGTTCCTCAACTTTACTTAACTTATAGGTAAAAAAAAAAATTTCTACCAGAATTCAAAAATTCATATTTTGCTGCCTCATAAAGGAAGCTTTGTTTTCGTGAAAAATGAAAAATTTGTTGCGTGTGCGTGCGTGTGTGTGTGTGTGTGTCCTGAGTTTCAGATGAAAATAATTAATACCTCGAAAACGCTTTGAGATATCAAGCTAAAATTTGGCACACTTGTCGAGCACTAATTGCTCTTCATTATGAAAAAAAATTGTTTTAATTATAACGGGTGTTGCGATTTTATCGACTTTTTTCGTTTTTGCAAGAATGGCGTAAACGCTCTAACCTCTGCAATTTTCAAGATATTGCACTCAAACTTTGTACAGAATTAGTATAGCTATTAAGGTCGTTTGGTATTGAATTTGGCGAAAATTCATCGAGGGATTAAAATTTTATGAAGTTTTGAATTTTTTGAAAAATAGCCCAAACGCTCTAACTTGTGCAATTTTTAAGATATTGTACTGAAACTTTGCACAGAGCTAATATAGCTATCGTGGTTGTTCGCTGTTAAATTTGGCAAAAATCCATCGAGGGATTAAAATTTTATGAAATTTTTAATTTTTTGAAAAATAGCGTAAACGCTCTGACTTGTGCTATTTTCAAGATATTGCACTGAAACTTTACACATAACTAATATAGCTATCGAGGATGTTCGTTATTCAATTTGGCGAAAATCGATCGAATTTGCACATTGATTACTAATATTTTTCAATAGTTAACAAAGCTTCCTTTATGAGGAAGCCAAATTTGATCGCCATACTGTGTGTTTTGAACAAAGAAGAACACTTTTCTGAAATTTCTGGATCTTTCAAAATCATCACAGAGTATTATATAAAAAAAAAATTGAACTAAAAATTTAATCTTGATCGTGGATTTTCACGATTTTTAAAAATTCAAAATTCTCCAAGCTCATCATTTTTCAAAGTTTTTTTTCGTAGCCCCAAGTATACTCTTTAAGACGAACCCAGAACGATTTTTTCGTAACTATAATAGTTTTCGAGATAATAAGCTTAAAAAATTGAAAAAATTGTGAAATTTCGAATTGTCGAAAAAAAAATTTACTTTTTTTTCCTTTGGCAGAACTTTGTTTTATGACAAAAGAAAACTTAGGACCAATTTTCATGGAAATTGAAAGGGGTGGATTCCAACTATTGATCGATTTGACATGGAATGACCCATACAATAAAGTTATTCTCGAACAACTCAGATAATTTCGAGCATTTTTGTATTCCAAGACTCTGCGAAGAGTGAAGAGGGAGAGAGCGAAGAATGATAATGTCTTACCCGGATCCTGATAAACAAGCAGACTCTCCGTTATGTCTTTCTCGTCTTTCTCGTGTAACTGCGATATCTGACCAGTCACGAGTGAAACTCGTCCTCGTAACCTCGACAATTCCGACAAAATTGCTAATTTAGCGTCGATCAGGCCCAAAATAGGTCCCAAGGAATCGCCGATGTCCGGATGCGACAGTAAATGAGCCGCGTGACTCGTTACCAAGACTTTTAACCACGTAACGGCAATTTTGCTCCTGAGGAAGAATTTTCATTATTTGATTAAAAAAGAAAAATCTGATAAACGAGAAAGAAATAAAAATAAATTCATGAGGGGAACTCGAATAAAATTTGTGTAGCGTCCTCCTGACATTCTATTAAATAATAAATAAAACAATTTTATGTAATAATGAATAAAAATATGAATAAAAATTTTGTCAGCGTTAGTGGCGCCGAACATGGTCCCGCGGCGTTTTGGAGAACTAACTAAGCCGAGATATATATCTATATCGACGGCAGTATGGAAGAACGTGCTATCTCAAATTGTGCTAGAAGAACGTGCTATCTCAAATTGTGCTAGAAAAACGTGCTATCTCAAAATGTGCTAGAACAACGTGCTATCTCAAATTGTGCTAGAAGAACGTTCTTCCAGCACAATTTGAGATAGCACGTTTTTCTAGCACATTTCGAGATAGCACGTTTTTCTAGCACATTTCGAGATAGCACGTTTTTCTAGCACAATTTGAGATAGCACGTTTTTCTAGCACAATTTGAGATAGCACGTTCTTCCATACTGCCGTCGGTATGTTCTGCTATTTATAGCGAAGCATATAGATATAGATCCCGGTTTAGTTAGTTCTCCCAAACGCCGCGGGGCCAAGTTCGGCGCCACTAACGCTGGCAAACTTTTCTCCATAAGCGTTTCATAGCCCTGGATGAGACTCGCAATATTCCTTACGGATATGTTTTTCCTTGTAACATAATAGTGAGTTCTTTGAGAAGCGGCGTTATCGCTTGTACGGGCAATTTCGTGATTGTGTTTTTCACGACACTCTCGTCTTTCGTCATCAGTACGTTCATCAGTATATTTTTATCCTTGCTGTTCAATCCTTGCATCAACAATTGCGCCATGTTACCAGCGCCCTTTGTCGGTGTTCGACCGACCGTACTCGTTTCCGTGCTGAGACTCAGATTTTCCAATCTGTCTTTGAGCAGTAATTGCGAACCGGCCGAACCACCGCGATTTCTCTTGACGTTCACATTCGCCGATCCTGGCGCCAGATACTCGACGTTGCCGTCAATTTCAGCGACTTTGACCTTCGTCAGGACCTCGTCCTTCCGCTCCTTCGTTCTCTTCGTATCGGCACGTACCAGCAACTGTACCTTGTCCGAATAATCGGGCGTTACTTTTTCAAAATTAAGATTCAACATTGTTCCATAAGCGAGAAGCAATTTTCCATCGATCGTGAGCTCGGCCGATTGGATAGGAATCTGTTGGACCGCCTCTTTTTGCGCCGAATCCAGAGCAATCACGACATTCAAAACGGGCTTCACGGGTTTGTTGCTGTGACCGTTTGGCTGATATTTGAACAGATGCGCCTGACCCGAACGATTTACCGCTAGGACGACTATGTTCGAATCATCGAGGATTCTCGCCGATACCGACAGAGCATCGTCCTGCATCGTCAACGTGCCAATTGCGCTTCGGTCTTTTCTGTCCTGCGTAAAAAATTTTGAGAAATCATGTAAAAAATATCATGATCATCATAACCTAGAAGAGTTGTGAAAATAGTAATGTAATGCATTACTCATTACTTTAAACAATGTGTATTAGATAAGTTTTTTATTGCAAATTACAGAAGTAACGTGTAATGAATGAATGTTCCATTACAAGTAAAAATAGTTATGTGCAATGGATGCGTATTCCATTACAAATAAAAAAGTAATGTGTAAAGTATGCATGTTCCATTACAAATAATGAAAGTAATGTGTAATGCATGTGCCATTACAAATTTAAAAAAATAACGTGTAACGAATGAGTGCTCCATTAAAAACTACTTTTTTTCAATTGGAATTTATAATGGAGCATTCACCCATTACACGTTACTTTTTTATTTGTAATGGAGCACGCATTCAGTACACATTACTTTTGTATTTTGTAATGGTACACTTATTCATTTAATATTATGCAGTATAATAATTATCATTACATAGCAGAGTTGTGAAAATAGTAATGTAAAAGTAATGCATTACCCATTACTTTAAACAATGTGTATTGGATAAGTTTTCCATTACAAATGACAAAAGTAACGTTTATTGAATGAATGTTGCATTACAAGTGAAAATAGTAATGTGTAATGCATGTGCCATTACAAATTTAAAAAAAAAGTGTAACGAATGAGTGCTCTATTACGAATTACAATTGAAAAAAAAAGTAATTTGTCGTGGAGAATATTTCATTACAAATTAGTGTTTTTACCAGAATTTAGAGCAGGTACTATTTTGCTCAAAGGTAAGTATTAATGTTTCAATGAAAAAAATTTATGTGTATCCAGTTTTTGTTAACTTTACTATCGTAGTAATAGATGTACGAACAGTGATTTATTGGAGTAATTTTTACTCTATTCTTGTAAAAATTGTAATTCAAGGAAAACTTATAGGTGTCAGTGTATATTAAGTTAATATACACTGACACCGATGAACAGTGATTTTTTTTGAGTAATTATTACTTCATTGTTGTAAAAATTACAATTCAAGAATGGAGTAAAAATTACTCCAAAAAATAACTGTTCATACATTTACCACTACGATAGTAAAGTTAACAAAAACTTGATACACAAATTATTTTCATTGCAAAATTAATAAACTTAGCTTTGAGCAAAATAGTACCTGCTCCAAATTTGTTCCGAGCCAAATAAAATAATGAAACAGCAACATGAAAGTTTTTAATGCGAGCACAACATTTTTTCTATTTGTAATGAAATATTCTCCACTACAAATTACTTTTTTTTCAATTAGAATTTGTAATGGAGCATTCATCTATTACACATTACTTCTTTTATTTGCAATGGCACATGCATCCATTACACATTACATATGTATTTGTAACGCATTCATTACACATTACTTTTGTATTTTATAATGGTACACATATCCATTTCATATTATGCAGTATAATAATTATCATTACATAGCAGAATGTGAAAATAGTGATGTAAAAGTAATGCATTACCCATTACTTTAAACAATGAGTATTGGATAAGTTTTCCATTACAAATTACAAAAGTAACGTTTATTAAATGAATGTTCCATTACACATAATAAAAGTAATGTGTAATGGATGCATGTGCCATTAAAAATTTAAATAAATAACGTGTAATGAATGTGTGCTCCATAACAAATAACGATTGAAAAAAAGTAATTTGTAGGAGAGAATATTTCATTACAAATTGCCGTGTTTTTACCAGAATTTGGAGCAGGTAATATTTTGCTCAAAGGTAAGTCTATTAATATTTCAATGAAAAAAAAATTGTAGGTATCAATTTTTTGTTAACTTTAGTGTCCTAATCGTAAATGTATGAACAGTGATTTTTTGGAGTAATTTTTACTCCATTCTTGTAAAAATTGCAATTTAAGAAAAACCTATAGGTGTCAGTATATATTAACTTAGTATACACTGACACCTATGAACAGTGATTTTTGGGATTAATTATTACTTAATTGTTGTAAAAATTACAATTCAAGAATGGAGTAAAAATTACTCAAAAAAATAACTGTTCATACATTTACCACTACGATAGTAAAGTTAACAAAAACTTGATACACACAAATTATTTTCATTGCAAAATTAATAGACTTAGCTTTGGTCAAAATAGTACCTGCTCCAAATTTGTTTCGAGCGAAATAAAATAATGAAACAGCAACGTGCAAGTTGTTAATGCGAGCACAGCATTTTTTTTTAATTTGCAATGGAATATTCTCCACTGCAAATTACTTTTTTTTCAATTGTAATTTGTAATGGAGCATGCATCCATTACACATTACTTTTTTATTTGTAATGACACATGCATCCATTACACATTACTTTTTTATTTGTAATGGCACAAACATCCATTACACATTACTTTTTTTTATTATATTTGTAATGGAGCACGCATTCATTACACATTACTTTTGTATTTTGTAACGGTACACTTATCCATTTCACATTATGCAGTAAAATGGGTAATCAATACAGTAATGCATTGACAAAATAATGCATTATTTACAACTCTGTTACTTAGTGAATAATACAATTATCATTACAATGGCGCGCCTGATCCCACTTAGAAGAGTATTTTCATGATTGTACAATTGTTACTGATTGTTCATCAGATTTCTATGTTGGCTTTCTGTAATAGTACATTACGATACGAGTGCGATGAAACTTTTTCTCGACGAGTGTGAATTTGAGAAAAAGTTTCCCGCACGAGTATCGTACAAAATTTTATCGCACGAGTGCATAAAGTGCCCGCTTCTCGCACGCGCAGCGAAGCGAAGCGTGCGAGAAGTGGTCACTTTACGCACGGAGTGCAATAAAAATAGTTACCTAATTTCTTGGTGAACTTGTTCACCGAGAAAAAAAAAACAAAACGTACCATCTCTAGTGACCAAACGCTGAGATAGCCCTCTCCGGTTGCGCCACTGATTAGATAACTGTTTTCATCGTCTAATTTGATTGTCCGTAAAAATGTAACTTGACTGGCGTGGCCGGTGAATGTCATTATCAGACTTTTACTCGATAAATCCCACCATTTGATTATTCTATCCGCCGAAATGAGACCTTTACCATCGTTCGTCACAGCCAACGACGTTACTTTGCCCTTGCCGGATTTCCATTTGCATTTTATTCCGCTCTCTTGAACACTCCATTCGACGATCTGATGATCATCGGCGGCCGTGAAGAGACCCCGAGATGGTGACCAAGTGAGCGACGTTATCGCCGCCGAATGTCCATTTTCCAATATTTTACTAACTTCCGAAGTCGATACGCTCCACAGTGTTATACTTCCGTTAACCGAACCCATCGCCACGATGTGCTTGCATTCTGTGTCCTCGACTATGGCGCTTTTCTTCCGTTTCTTTCCCGGTGGATGCTGAAAAGATCAGATTTATTGTAAATTGAAAAAATTATATATGGGGCATTCCATCCCAAATCGGACAATTTGAAGAACTTTTTTTTTTCTATTTCCTCAATTTTTTTATATTTTTGAGTACCCATCGAAAGACCCTTCCTGTTAAATTTTGAGATTTTTTTGATTACCCGTTCAAAAGATATTGAATTAACAAAAAAAACCGCTCTTCTTTTGGTATTTTGGTCATAACTTCTTTAATAATGGTCGAAATTAAAAGGTTTTTTTTTCAAAATTTCTGTTATTTTATGGTTTTTTCAGAAAAAAATACAACAAAAATATTCGACGTGTTTTTGAATGAGTTTTTTGAGTTTGAAAAGTAAAATCGCGTTTTTACAAGTGAATGTCATTTTTTATTTTTATTTTATTTTTTTGTTTCAAACATCTATCTATTCAACAATTTTTAAGTCTAGTCCGATCGTGGGATCTCAATGACTACTATTTTTTTCGAAATTGAAGAAATAAAAAAAAAAAGTTTTTCAAACTGTCCGATTTGGAATGGAATGCCCCATATATATAATTTTTCCAATGGTCATTTACATTGTTGAAACAGGGATGGGCACATTCGAATGAAAAAGTATTTAAATACACCACGAAAATACAAAATGTTTTTTCATTCGTTATTTTCTTTGCGTTTAAATAACGAATTAATTGTCACTCATTATATTTATTAAATTTTAAATGACCAATGAATTCTCACGCATTATTTATCCCAGAATCAAATAACGAATGAATTTTCACTCGTTATCTATTTCAGTTTCAAATGACGAATGAATTTTCATTCATTATTTATTCCAGCTTCAAATTACGAATGGATTTTCATTCGTTATTTATTCCAGCTTTAAATGACGAATGGATTTTCATTTGTTATTTATTTCAGCTTTAAATGACGAATGGATTTTCATTCGTTATTTATTTCAGCTTTAAATAACAAATGGATTTTCATTCATTATTTTTTTCAGCTTTAAATGAAATAGCTTTAAATGAAATTGATTTTACTGAAAATGTGGACTTTTTAAATTTGCACTAAAAACAAAGCTTTCTCTTCCTCATAAAGAAAGCTGACTTCGCCACTTCTTGTCGATTTTGTCTGTTTTGCATTGTTTATTAATTTCATTTGGAACAAAAACTGTTGGACTATTGAGATGAGACCTAAAACTGATTCCCTGAATTTTTTTGGAATTTTGTAACACTCCTAAGCAGGTTAAAAATAGCCAATGACGATATCTTTCGACGTAGTCAAAAATATTGGTAAACGGCGGAGGATTAACTATCGAAAAACATGAGTAATCAATGGGCAAATTCGCCAAATTCTTTTGAATTTGCTTCTTGCCAAATTCAATAGCGAATAACATTGATAGCTATACTAGCTCTGCACAAAGTTTCAGTGCAATATCTTAAAAATTGCAAAAGTTGGAGCATTTACGCTATTTTCAAAAAATCTAAAATTTCATAAAAATCTTGAAAAAAAATGTTATCACAAAAACAAAGCTTCTTTTATGAGGAAGCAAAATTGCTCAAAATTACTCCAAAATTAATATAACGTTGAAAAACTATTAGCGAAGAATCCAAAAGTGGAAATCTAAAATATGAGAAAGAAAAAATTCAAAAATTACTGTAATTGAAGGAATCGCTCTGAAAAACCAAGCCATCACGGATATAACCTCAAAGGTTGGTTTGAACTAAAAAAATAGCCGAATTAAATAATAATAAAAAAAAAAAAGCACGCAGTTAGGGACACCACGAGGGAAATGAGTTTCCATGGTGTTAGGAATGAGAAAAATCCATTGAGATCTGAAGGAAATATCATAGATTCGGCGTAATGCATATTTAAAAAAAAGATATATATATATATATATACGAATGAAAGTGAGCACATGGCATACCGTGACGCTGGATTGCTGATTTACGCTCATCCATCCCAATACACTGCATGGAGACGACAAATGTAAATTCGGAACGTATTCTTGCTTAAGACGACTCGTCGATGTTTCCCAAACCTTTAACTTTCCATCATTACCGCAATTCGCCCAATATTGGCCGTCAGGCGAAAAGGCCGAGCATCCCGTGCTCGCCATCTTTCATGCACTGTTGAAGTGTTGACTATTATATATATTATATATACAATATACATACGACCATTTTTTTCTCACGTTTTGTGTGCGCGCGCACGATCGCGCGGAATTTGTGAAATCTGACTTACCGACTGTCGATAAGAGCGTGCACACACGCGTTAAGACTCGGCCGGTAAGTTAATTTTCTTCAGCATTCATACGGAAATTATTAAATTTCATAAGTTTCATATTAAACGAATAAAATAAATATAAAAATCCTTAGCAAATAGGATATTTGCACAGTAGTTCCGCATCTGCACTACCAGCGAAAAGTTTCCGGACAAAACTTCGAAAAAGGTCCGGAACATTTTTTTATGCCATTTCGCCGGAAGTCAACTAAACTAATTTAACAAATGGCATTTTCAAGGGGAAGAATTCGGCTTTATTTCCTGTTTTTTAAATTATTTTTACAATTTGTTTTTAGATTTGGGCTTTAGAGAATTTTTTTTAAATACATTTTTATGATTGGATTCATAAAGGGGAGAGTTTGAGCTTTAATTTCCTTTGCTTAAAAACATTGAGCGATTTTTTTTCCAAAGTTATTCTGTTTTTTAGTGGAAAAAGAGGAAATTTGAAAAATCCTGTATAACACGAAAATAAAGAGGATTCATGAAAAACTTCAAGATAGCAAAAAGTTGCGTCTGTTTTCGCTGAGTTCAAAGGAATTTTTTCAGATTTTTTTTGAAATATTTTTTTTTCTTATGTTGAGGCTGTAAAAAAAATTTGGGAAAAAAATTTGAAAAAAAAATTCCAATGTGTTGGAAATCGTAAAATAAAGTATTTTCCCCTCTCGAAATTTTATAAATAATCCCATAGTTCTCGAGTTTTGGTAATTGAATGATCTGAGCTCCGACCCAGAAAATGAGAACATAAAACTTTGGAAAAAAAATCTGAAAAAATTCCTCTGAACTCAACGAAAACAGACGCAACTTTTTGCTATCTTGAAGTTTTTCATGAATTCTCTTTGTTTTCGTGTTATACGGGATTTTTCAAATTCCCCCTTTTTTCACAAAAAACAGAATAACTTTGAAAACAAAAATGGCCTAAAGTTAAAAAAAAAGGAAATTGAAGCTCAAACTTTCCCCTCGATGAATTCAATCGTAAAAATGTATAAAATATGGGTGCACCTGAAGAGAAGGAACAAAAGGCGAAAAACAGTTGTTTTTAAAATAGAGTTTAACAAATTGTAAAAATAATCAAAATTTAAAAATACTTAAAAATTAACACTGGTTGAAACGTTTATGTGATTCTTGCAAAAACAAAAACAATTAACAAAAAAAATCTAGAACAAAAAATTAACCAAATCAAAGTTATTGAACTCGTGGAAAGCAATAAATAAAATAAATAAAAAGTCAAGGAAGGAATCGGCAATATTTTTTGTTCAAATGAACGTTGACGTTAAATCTTTCTTGTATACTTTAAACTTTCTTTTTTTAAATAACATACTTCACAGAAGCAAGAGATATTTAAACAACTTCGTGGCAATAAAAATATATATATATATATCTATACACGGTCGGTATTAATTGTTGACCATTGAATTTCCATAAATAAGCGAAAAAATATTAAATAGATAGTTTGCATATGTTTAAAAGAAAAATTGAATAATCAATCAACGATTAGTTAAAATGCATCATTAAAATTATCGAATCAATCAATTATTCAAAGTACGCTTTAGTCCGAGCAACACTCGATATCACAATATGTTGAACCTCGTTTTTTTTTCTAATTCTCTTTTCGTAGATGAATAAAGAGAATAAGTCGGAGCACGAACGATATTTCAAATCTATCATCAAACGGAAACGAGCTCGTCCTTGTCGCTCATTTGAGCCGTTAAACTGAAAGCAGTGTCGGTGCTCGCTTCGCTGTTTACGCTCTCGTTGAAAAGTGGCTTTTTTTGACTCGAATCGTTCATTTCTCGCATCAAACCAGCCATATCGTCGTCGGGATCGATTTCCTGGCCAATCATCGGACCGCCTCCCTCCATCGACGATACACCGCGAATCGTCGTTGGTTTTGGTTGTTCCTCAAACTAGAAGAAAAAAAACCGTTTGATCAATAGGGAACTTGCATGCATCTGAAATCTCTATTTTAGTCTATTGGATTCGAAAGTAGGATAAAAAATAATGAATTTCCCAAGACAGTTTTTTTCTAAAGGAATATTAACGATGCAAAAGTGTTTTCTTTTACACTAATTTTTCTCGGTAAATTTGAATCGGCAACCATATTGTTGTACCCAACTATCAGCGCCGCGAGGGTCGCGTCCGGGAACTAAGTCCCATTGTAGACAGTTTTTGCTTCCGCGGACATCTTGCTCGCGGAAATTCTAACCTATAATGTACATATAACCTGCAATATAATATTCTTCAATATTATTATGTTAACGAAGTTGTGAATCATATGAATCACGTCTTCAATATTATTATGTTAAATAAGTTGTGAAAGTGATATAAATTGACAGATGAATGACAAATGGACAATAGATTCATTCACTCCGCAACCAAACTTATTAGATTGGTTTATGTCTTATTTCAGTTTATTCATAATTGTATATTATTATATTGGTAGTATGTAAACGAATATTTTTGCTGAGTTATATTTTTATTGCAGGTTATGGCTGCATTCGCTTTGGACGCTTACGCGCCTGTGAGCACCACATCCTGTAGCATTTTATATGTCGATGTATATTTATACATACGTGCTGAAAGCGCGTAAGTGTCCAAGCGAATGCAGCCAGTGTTTATAATGCCACGTGGTTCCCGGAAACGACACTGGCGGCGCTGATAGTTGGGTACAACAATACGGTTGCCAATTCAAATTTACTGAGAAAAATTTGTGTTAAAGAAACAATTTCTGCAGCATTAATATTGCTTTTTAAAAAAAACTGTCTTGAGGAATTCATTATTTTTCACCCTACTTTCGAATTAAAAAATTAAAAAAAGACATGCAAGTTCCCTATTGTCCAATTTTTAGATAAATAAAAAAATCGATTTAGCTGATTCATCAAAATTTTTTCCCTCGATATTACCAAATTTTGTAATGCAGCAGAATTTATTCCGAGATCAGAAAATTGACTTACCATCATGGTCTCCAATTTACAGGGAGATGGTAAATCCATGTGAAAAACACAATTGGAATCGAAAACCACGGGCACGGGCTCGTGACATTCTATATCGGCTCTCATTGCTCCGCAGGCTTTGAACAAAACTTGATGCTGGTCCTGAAAAATGAAGCCAACATTGGGAAAGATTAACAAAACTTCAAAAACATATGGGGCATTCCATGTCAAATCAACCACTTTTAAACCTGACCCCTTTCGATTGAACTGCATTTTTTTTCCTTTTTTAACACATTAAAAACATTTTTCAGGAAATTTTCAAATTTTGTTTACCCAACACAAAAAAAAACTTTTTTTTTTCAAACGGCTATGAATTCTTAAAAAATTGACTAATTGGGACGTTTTTTTTTCGAACTTTTCGTTTTTGAATGTACTTTCTGAAAAAAATACATAAAAAAGTTAAGATAAATCTATGAAATTTCTCTCGAAAAAGTGAAAAATGTCGCAGATTTTGATATCTTAAAATTTTGTTGTATTTTTTTCGGAAAGTACATTAAAAGACGAAAATTTTGAGAAAAAAAAACATCCCAACTAGTCTATTTTTAAAGAAGTTATAGCTTTTTGAAGAATAAAAGTTTTTTTTGGGTTGAGTAAAAAAATTTGAAAATTTCCCGAAAAATGATTTCAATGGGGTAGAAGAGGAAAAAAAAATGCAGCCAAATCAAAAAGGGTCGGGTTCAAAAGTGGTCGATGTGACATGGAATAACCCATATACAATACCAAATCTTTTTCTTTTTATCTCCGCTGATTTTGTATAATTTTCGTCGCGTGCGATAAATATCTTGATGTCAATTTTTTTTATTGCTTTTTTACCTTGAGTATGTGCTTTCGACAATGTTTTGCGGATGGTAAAGTTCTCTCGCCGCATTTAACACCACCCTCCGTAAATATGCACTTTGGTACGCTCGGTGGTTTCTGCGTGGGCCCTTCCGTTGCCTGATTGAAAAATATATAATTTTCGGATAGTTCGTGTAAATTAAAAAAAATATATGAGGCATTCCACGTCAAGTCGGCCACCCCATTTTTTGAAATCACCAAAAATCGCATACAAATTTTTACAAAGTAGTTCTAACTGTGAAGAAAATTCATGATTTTTTTCAGATTTTTATATTACATATTTTAGCCAGGAAAAAATACAAAAAATTTGCTTGTTCCATTTCGTAACTCGAAAATTATTCATCGTACGAAAAAAAAAGTACACCATGAAATTTAGGATTGTCAACGTACTTTTCACTGAAATTTTTTACGAACTCCTCCAAAAGCTCTATATGCCATTTTCGGAGCAATTAATGTTTTGATATTTTTTTTCTCAGAATTGACATCTTCGATTTATCTGTAGTTCAAACAGTTTTTTACTTGATATATTTACAGACTATACAAAAATTGGCTTAGTGGAGAATCCATTCCTTCCCATGCGTTTTTCATCCCAAATGAATACACTAATGTCTCTGTGCATTCACAGAGTTGAGACTATAGATAATTTCGAAAACCCGCATTTTTTATTTTTTGTACTTTTTCAAATTTTTTAACTTTTTTCATTTTCATTTTTTAAATATCTTTTTGTACATATTAATAAACTTTACCAATGGACCCATGTACACCGATAAAGTCTATTCAAATTAGAGTCAAAAGCTACTCACGTCTCTCGATTGCAAAAAAGAATTAATTTACCCTCTTTGGATACACCGACTTTTCTATGGCCAATGAGTACTTTTTTAGTTCGATTTGGGCATAATTTTTGGGAATGAAGCAATGATACCGCTTTGTTCCTGGAATCGTCTTCGCAGTATCAAAACGCGATTATTTTATTATTTTTCCCTGTCTACGATTAATAATGATAAAATATCAATATCTACACTATTTCGTTAAATCACTCTATAATGACAGATTGTATCAATAAAAATGCATTTGATATAATGGATTCTCCACTACACCAATTTTTTTATAGTCTGTAAATATATCAAGTAAAAAACAGTTAAAACTACAGACGAATCGAAGATGTCAATTCTGAGAAAAAAAAACAAAACATTATTTGCTCCGAAAATGGCATATAGAGCTTGCGGAGGAGTTTGTAAAAAATTTCAGTGAAAAGCACGTTGAAAATCCTAAATTTTATGTTGTACTTTATTTTTCGTACGATGAATAATTTTCGAGTTACAAAATGGGACAAACAAATTTTTTGTATTTTTTTCCGGCTAAAAAGTGTAATTTAAAAATCTGAAAAAAATCACAAATTTTCTTGATAGTTGGAACTACTTTCTAAAAATTTGTGTGCGATTTTTGGCGATTTAAAAAAATTGGGTGGCTGACTTGACGTGGAATGCCTCATATATAAGTTTATGAATAAATAAATATTTTACCCGTGCTCGTCTTTCCAAGGATTTTCTGTAGAGTATCGCCTCGACGCCGCTTCGTCTATGATAACTATTCAGAGCTTTCAATTTCTCATAAATTTTCTTTTCTCTGGAGGTTTCCTTTGGCTGGTCGTGTATACTACCTGAAAAATGGAAAACAAAAATTATCTCCAAAACCCTTCAATGTCAAAAACAATATTCAATGTAAATTTTTTTATCGTGCAAATTTGAAATTCAGGAAGATGCGTAAGTACGTAATTTTGGTGAGGATTCAATTTACATATTTCAAATTTGCATGACTGAGGATTTAAATTATAAATTAGATTAATTAAATTAATGACATTCATCAAATTAATTAAATTAATCAGATTAATCAAATTAATTAAATCAATTTTATCAATCAAATTAATTGAATTAATTGAATTAATTTAATAAATTAAATTATAATTCAATCAATTATAAATTCTTGAAAAATTGCTGAAGATTTTAAAGTGATTTAATACTATATTGGGTTTTTGAACAAATTTTTTTTTGCCATAAATCGAAAGATCATATATAAGTTTTATAATGAAACAATTTTTTTTTTTCGTTGTAATTAATAAGTTATAACAAATTGAAAATAAATTTCTAAACTCGGTACCAAAAACGTGCAGACAGTTCCCGAGCCGACCCGAGCGTCATAATGTTCATGTCTACTCCATCATTACATGCAGTTGATACGGCGTTTCAACGTTTCATCAATTAAATCTTGTTATTATCGTCCATATATATATAAATTTATTAGAAATGTCAAATCTTAAAAGTTATCGTGCTTGTTTCGTATCATTGTGTACGAATAATACAACTACCCAAAAAATGTTTTTAAGAGGAGGCTAAATACCATTTTTATTCAATCCCTACATTATCGATGTATCATCGTCGTCCAGTCTTTCTCCGACAACCGTGGATGAAAATTAATTAGATTTTGACAATTAAGAGGGGGATGAATTAATTAACAATTAATTGTCAATTGAGAGACTAAAATGCGTTACAGCTAATGCCAACGAACGCATTCGAGCCCCCTAAATATCATAGGTTACTCGTCAGAATCCATGGTGCTGCCCTCGCACGTCTGTGAACTACATTTCGCCATTTCGTTTTTCAATAAAACTACAATTTATCGATATTTATCTCTTCATGCGCCATCCAAACTTACGGCGTGTCATTTTGATAAAATAATGTCGAAAACGTCTCGATATTTGTATCGTGGCGTTTTTCATGGAGCCTCACTCTTGGTTTTACCCGAAATGCAGTAAAAGTTTAATAATTTAAGTTTTTCAATTACAGTTTCTTGGTGGTAAGTGAATCTGTACATTTTTTTTTGTTTCTCTAAAAAATTTTAGTGAGGCTCCATTCCTGCCGTTGTTCCGATGATGTTGTTAAAATTTTATTCAATTCCATCCATTTGTATAAGAGCAAGTTTGGATGGCAATTTCGAGGTGTTAGTGTCGGTATTTAGCCTCCTCTTAAGGGCAGGCTAAAGACCCTCTCTCTCGCTCTCACACGACCCCTATCATCCTTTCTCTCTCGCACTCGCACGAAAAATGTCGGTATTTAGCCTCCTCTTAAGGGCAGGCTAAAGACCCTCTCTCTCGCTCTCACACGACCCCTATCATCCTTTCTCTCTCGCACTCACACGAAAAATGTCGGTATTTAGCCTCCTCTTAAGGGCAGGCTAAAGACCCTCTCTCTCGCTCTCACAGGACCCCTATAGGCGCTCTCTCTCGCACTCACAAGAGCGGAAAGGCGGGGGGGAGGGTGTTTAGCCTGGCCTTAAGGGCAGGCTAAAGACCCTCTCTCTCGCTCTCACACGGCCCCCATCATCCTTTCTCTCTCGCACTCGCACGAAAAATGTTGGTATTTAGCCTCCTCTTAAGGGCAGGCTAAAGACCCTCTCTCTCGCTCTCACACGGCCCCTATCATCCTTTCTCTCTCGCACTCGCACGAAAAATGTCGGTATTTAGCCTCCTCTTAAGGCCAGACTAAGGATTCTCTCTCTCGCTCTCACAGGAACCCTATAGGCGCTCTCTCCCAAGAGCGGAAAGGCGGGGCGGGGGGGGCAAAAAATGAGAAACGTCGAAACCAATGGTTTCAAGTCGTGCGCCGAATAAATCCCGAAACGCCATCGAATTTATTTACTTGATAAAATTAGTTGTCACAAACAATTTTTGACTCCAAAAGACCGTGTACTATCGTGGAATTATTTTACGGGGAGTGTTAAAGGTCAACATAACCTCAAAATTTGTTTAACCCATTTTTCTCAGAGATGACTTAATGGAATAAAAAAGAAGAGTAGGGGCGCCTGTGTAATTAACGTGTACAGGTGGCCCAACTGTTTTTTTTTAATTTTATCAAGCTATCTCCGAGAAAAATGTGTTGAAAGTTCTAGCTCTGTCTCTCTCGCACTCGCGAGAACGGAAAGGCGGGGGGTAGGAGTTTAGCCGGGCCTTAACATTATGATGTCACAAACGAGACGACCAATCATGGCGCGTTTGGAGTCACGTGATTATTTTTAAAATTTTATCACTTTTAAATTGTTTATAATTAAAAGAAAAACAAATTTTTTAAAATTTTTTGCGTCGTCTATCAAAATTATTTATAATAAAGTTTTTAAATACAGTTAAAAAGATGATAATTTTTCTTTTTTCAAAAACCCAATTAAAAACTAGAAAATACTCACAGAGAGTCTCCTTCTCCTTCTTCAGAGCGTGCAAATACTTTCTTCTCTTCTCCTTAAGGGTATACTGCAATCTTTGAAATTGATCGATGTAGAGAGATTGCAGCCTTATTAATTTTTCACGTGCTATGTATATCACCTCCTCGGCGGTAAATATACCGGCGTGCCTTAAAAAATTAATACTTCAAATTTAACGTGGCGTAGAATCGTATTGTTCGTTATTTCAATTAGCGGAAGCATCTACGAAAGGACAGGAAAAACTAACGGGGAAAAACAGCGTAACGAGACTCAATAAAGAGGACAAATTTGCGACGAGACAGGTAAAAGGTTTAAAAAGGTAAACAAAATTACTGGTGAAATTGCACAAGCCAAAGCATGCTAGCATATCTACGAATTAAAAAAAAAAAAAGGTTCAATATTCAGTAGAGCCCAAAAGTTCGGGAACACTCTCAAAATTTTCGATCAGAATAAAAAATCCAATATCTCGGTGAAAAAAAAAACCTTGAAAGCACTTAAAAGTATACAATCTCTTTAATTGTCTTCTTTTATTTTTCTAGAACTTTTCCAACAGTTCCCAATGAAAATTTTTTAAAAATTCACGACTTATCATTTAAGATAACAAAAAACTCATTTAAAAAATTCGAAACTTGAAGCTTGTTTTTTTTTAAATTACAATATGTTGAACAATTTTTTTTCCAATACCAAGACACGGAACTCTTTGTTATGAGCGAAAATTCAAACGGACAAACCAAATTTTTGGACGGTGCTGTGATAAAAAAAAACAATCAATTCCCGCTAAATCGAAAAAAAAAAATCCCACTGAACATAAAAACCGGAAAATCTGAAATTTAAACCAGTTCAAACTGTCGTTGACATTTGCAAGCTCGGTATTGTGATTTTGGGGAGTGGATATTGACACATTGGCGGGAATTGACAAAACCATGCGGCGGGAAAAAGTGTAAGCAGTCGAGCTCACTTCAGTGGATCTTCCTGAGCGCTGTGAAGACTCTCGTTGTCGCTGTCGTCGAGAAACGTAGCTTTGAGGGTGTCGTTAACGACCGTGGGTTCGACATCACTGTCACTCGAACTGACGTAATCGAGAACCGCGCAACCGTTTTCCGTGTTCTCGCTGTGGGCGTTTATGTCCGCTGAAGAGAAAACAATCGATTATATTTCCGACCCAGTTGAAATTGGGAAACAAATTGCGATCATGAAAAGCAACTTGTTTATTGAGGGGTTAAATTAAAAAAAAAAAAACACTTTTTTTAAATTTTATTTTTGTAATCTACACTACCGACGAAAAGTTTCCAGACAAAACTTCAAAAAAGGTCTGGAACGTTTTTTTATTCCGGCCATTTCGCCGGAAGTCAACAAACTGCGTTTTAAAGGGGAAGAATTCAGCTTCATTTCCTGTTTTTTAAATTATTTTTACAATTCGTTTTTAGATTTGGACTGTATTGAGAAAACAACTGTTTTAAAAAGAAAAATTTCAATGTGAAATTAAAAGTTACAAAAATATATATGAGGTATTCCCGCTCAACGGGGCCCCCTTTTAGGCCGACCTCATTCGATTTTCTTGAAACTCGAGTATGTTTTAGTGTTGTCTGAAAGTAAATTGTACACCAATTTTCAGATCTCTAACTATGATACTCTTTGGATAACACCAAAAGTTATATTTCAAACTTTTTGCGTATTCAGCGCTTCGGAGCTTTGGCATGGCGCGCAATAAAATCGAAAAAATTCTTTCGATCGGAAATTTCCTGCGCTTTTCAAAAAAAATATCAGCAAATCCGAAAAAAACGAATTCATTTGAATTTCGGCCAAAAACCGGAAAAATTGGTCTATAAAAAAGAGCATAATTTAATTCAGCGGGACAATTTTTTTTCATGTTTTGTATATATCTGAGAAGTCACGATATGAATTTCAAGTTGGAACTCGCATCCGTTTACCAATGCCAAGTCTTTTAGTGGGATAAGAATTCTTAAATATTGTGTTTTTCGTATTCAACAGTTTTCTGATATATAGTTTTTTTTAACGAATTTCGAATTTTATAAATTTATTAAATTCAAAATTCACTAAATTTGATTTAATAAATTTAATGTAATAAATTTAATTTAATAAATTGAATAAATTTGATTATTTAATAAATTTAATTTAATTAATTTAATAAATTTACTAAATTCAAAATTCGTTAAAAAAAACGCTATATAATACATCCGGGAACTGTTGAATACGAAAAACACGATATTTAAGAATTTGTATCCTACTAAAAGACTTGGCATAAGTAAACGGATGTGAGTTCAAACTTGAAATTTATATAGTGACTTCTCAGATATTTACAAAACATGAAAAAAATTGTTCCGCCGAATTAAATTATGCTCTGTTTTTGTAAATAAATTTTTTCGGTTTTTGGCCGAAATTTAAATGAATTCGTTTTTTTTTTTCGGAATCGCTGATAGTTTTTTCAAAAAGCGCAGGAAATTTCCGATCGAAAGCTATTGTCAAAAAATTTTTTCGATTTTATTTCGCGCCGTGTCAAAGCTCCGAAGCGCTGAATACGCAAAAAGTTTGAAATATAACTTTTGGTGTATTCCAAAGAGTATTATAGTTAGAAATCTGAAAATTGGTGTACAATATACTTTCAGGCAACACTAAAACATAGTTTTAAGAAAATCGAAAGAGATCGACCTAAAAGGGGGTCCCGTTGAGCGGGAATACCCCATATATAAATTTTTCCGTTGAAAAATTAAAATGTCTTTTCAGAACAAATTCTTGAAAAATCGCTTTTTTCGACCTCTCGACTGCGTATAACTCCTCAATCAAAAAATTTTTCAACGTTCTTTAAACTCACTGAATGGATCGAAAGTCTTGATTTGACCCTTTGCCTCGTCGTCTTCCGTATCCTCGGAATCATCCACGTCCACGTAATGACTGAGGTTCAACAAAAGTGTTTCCGGCGTTTCGGGAAGCGAATGCTTAGAGGTCGATTTTATTCTTGCAACCTGAGCCTTTCTCGTGTGTTCGGGACAATACCTGAAAATTTTGTTTTCCTTATTTTCCTGACAATCGACAACATCAAAAACATCTAATTAGTGTGACAAAAATCAAGTCAGTCATGGCTTGAATCCTTTACGGACTTTGTTTCTGATTTTGTGGATTTTTTAAAATGTTGTCAGCATTTCAAATTTCGGTGTTTTTGTTTTAAGATAAAAATCGTTTCAGTCTCAATGCTCTTGATTAAAAAACTGTTTAGCCTCGATATGACCGTGGAAAAAATTATTAACCAAATCCAAAGAGGTGAGGATCGGTCACATTGACTTGGAATGGCCCATATGAGGAGTTCTTTTTCAACCGGGCCACTTTTTTTCTCACCCTCTCCATTTTTTTTCAAAATCTGCAAGTTTGAAATATTAGTCGAAAGGAACGTCTGTGATTTTTTTGAAATTTTTTTAGGCGTCCGTTCAGGATTTTCAATTTTTCATTACGAACACTGTACCTCAAAAAATATTAATCGAACAAAAAAAAACATAAGAATAAAAACTTTTTTATTTTTTCCACTTTATCGAAAAAAATTAAAATCATAATTTTTCTGCATTGAGAAGATGGAAATTTGGCAAAAAAATGAGAATAAAATTTTTTTAAACTTAATAGCACACTTCCGATTTTGGTACAACATTTACAGGATGTCTGTCATTGGGTAAAGAGTCTGCGAACAAAATTTCAGAATGGCACCTGCAATGGTTACGATGAAAAAAAATAAAAACCCTGCAAAATTTATGTGCGGTTATGAGATTTCGCAGGGTTTTTATTTTTCTTCATCTTAACCATTGCAAGTGCCATTCTGAAAATTTGTTCGCAGCCTCTTTACCCAATGACAGACATCCTGTAAAATTTGGACCGAAATCGAAAGTTTGTTATTAAGTTTGAAAAAATGTTATTCTCATTTTTTTGCCAAATTTCAATTCTCTCAATGCAGACAAATTATGCCTTCAATTTTTTTCGATAGAGTGGAAAAAATAAATAAGTTTTTATTCTTATGTTTATTTTTGTTTGATGAATATTTTTTGAGATACAGCTTTCGTAATGAAAAATTGAAAATCTTGAACGGACACCTAGAAAAATCTTTAAAAAATCACAGACTTTCCGTTTGACTAATATTTCAAACTGGCAGATTTTGAAAAAAATTGGCGAGGGTGAAAAAAAAAGTGGCCCGGTTGAAAAAGAACTTCTCATATATTTTGGGAGAAACCAAGAGAAAAATTGTTTCGATTTTTTGTTGACTCACGATAAATCTCGTCGATCGAGCTTTGGCGCTGGATTGTAACACTTTCGTCCATTCGTATTGTATATAAAACTGCAGGGTTTGTAAGGTGCGCTTGGATCTTCGAGTATGTGCTTTGCGCAGTACAAATAATTTTCTATGCACGGCTGAGAGCATTCATAATTCGAGTACGAGCACGTCGATGATCTCGACGTTTTTGCTGTTGCCATTTGAGCTACGAGCGGCATTGCAGTTTTTGGAACACGAAACATTCCTTTCCTACCAAAAAAAAAGTTTTATGCAAAATAGAAATTTTCCGATGGCTTCTTTGTCATTACGGCACGTTCGCATATTCATCGGGGAAAGCTTTTCGTATTTTGACTTCGGCATAGAAGAAGTTTTGCAAGAGTTTTCATAAGGTTTTTAACAACAAAAATCCATTTTTTAACAATCCTAGAGTAATACCAAATACCTTAAGGCATTTTCAATTTTGGCGCCTTCTATAAATTATTCAAAGAATCAAAAAAAATTATGCTGAAGTTTGCATCATTGTAATGTAACCGCAATTATTCATTTATTAATAAAATTAATTCTGCCTAAAAATTTTTGAAGTAAAAAAATCGTTAAAATGGATTTCAAGGTCTTTATTGAGGTTCAAGATCTTTTTTGAAATGATAAATACACAAGCTAAACGTAAAACTTACTAAAAATGAATTGAAAAAACTTATTTTCGTTGCATTGCAGCAATGCAAACTCCAACATCATCAAAATAAAGAATAATACAGAGCTGGGCAGTACTTGAAAGTACTCGGTACTTGCAGGTACTTGAAGTATAGTACTTGCAAGTACAAAGTACTTCAAAAGTACTTCAAGTATTCTACTTAAATTTTTCAAGTACTTCATGTACTTGAAGTACTGTACTTGAAAATTTCAAGTACTTTTCTGTACTTGAAGTACTTTTTTCAAGTACAAGGACCAAGTACTTTTGAATGTGTCTTACTGATGGTTGCATCTGCAAAGCCTTTGAATATGGGTCATTCCATGTCAAATCGACTCCTTTCAATTTCGATGAAATTTGGTCAGAAGTTTTCTTTCATCATAAAACAAAGTTCTAACAAAGGAAAAAAATTAAAATTTTTTTTCGAAAATTCAAAATTTCACCATTTTTTCAAGTTTATTTTTTAAATATTTACGAAAAAAAATATACCGAAAAAAAAATTGAAAAAGATGAATTTGGAGAATTTTTCAAAATTGTGAAAATCCATGATCAACATTAAATTTTTGGTTTTATTTTTTTATATAACACCTCGTACTGATATTAAAAGATCCTGAAATTTTCAGAAATGTGTTTTTTTTGTTTCAAAAATATGAATTTTTGAATTTTGGTAAAACTTTTTGTTTACCTCCAAGTTAAGTGAAGTTGATCAATCATGTAATTTTGACTGATGAAAATTACAAAATTACATGATCGCTCAACTTAAAAAAAATCATATTTTTGAAAAAAAAAACACTTTTCTGAAAATCTTTCAGGATCTTTTCAAATCAGTATAAGGTATTATATTTAAAAAATTGAACAAAAAATTCCATGTTGATTGTGGATTTTCACGGTTTTAAAAAACTCAAAATTCTCCAGTCATCATTTTTCAAAATTTTTTGTCGGAGTATTTTTTTTTCATAGCCGCAAGCTCTTCAAGGCGAAACAAACGATTTTTCATAACTATCATAGTTTTCAAGATATGTATAAGGAAACAAATTTTGAAAAATGGTTAAATTTTGAATTTTGCATAACTTTTGGAAAAAAAAATTAATTTTTTTTCCTTGGTAGAACTTGGTTTTATGATAAAACAAAACTTCTGACTAAATTTCATCGCAATTAAAAGTGGTCGATTCCAACTCTTGGTCGATTTGACATGGAATGACCCAAGTACCAGAATGTACCAGACGTACCCGAAAACTAGAAAAGTACTTGATACTGGTACTTGATTTTTTCAAGTACTTGTACTTCAAGTACTTGTTTTGACGAGTACTTACAAGTAACAAGTACTTTGTACTTCAAGTACCACCGGTACTTGATACTTCAAGTGCCTATGGTACTTTGTACTTGATACTTGAAGTACTTGCAAGTTTGTTTTGCTTGATACTTGAAGTACTTGCAAGTTTGTTTTGTATTTTCGAAGGATGAAACAATGTTGTAAAAACAGTTTTATAGCCATATGTGATAAAGGAATTGAGAAAAAAAATCTTAAAAATATGCATTTGTTTTGGCCTTCTAAAGTAGACTAGTATCTTAATGAAACGAGCAAGACAGAATAAAAAATACACTTTTGTAACAAATATAAAAATCTTATCGATAATAATCGCCCCATTCAACTCAAAAAATCATTACAATTGCAAATACGCTGTTTCTTTTCCATTTGAAGATAAAGTGCGATTTGAAAAAGCCCGCCATTTTAATCCAAAATGGCCGACGATCAAGCTCGTGCCGACAAAGAGCGAATAAAAGTGGAAAAACACCCACGAAATGCTCCGAAATAAGTCCGAACTGTCGTAAAAAAAAGAAAAACGATTTTTCACGTGAAAATATTTGACATTTGACGAGTAGCGTTGCAATTGCGTCATAAAATAAGGAACTTGTCAACTTGACTCCGTTAGTAATGGAGTATCGTCGGATCGTCGGCCATTACGTTCGCGTGGGTATGTTGCACAAACCTCGAAATAAAAGAAAAAAATATAATCATCTCGATTCATTAATATAGCGGTTAATGTTAGCGCGAGGAAACGAGAAGAGAATGAAACAAGCCGAATATAAAAAAACGTGATAAAGCGATAAGACGAGAAGCGGCGAAACGTTTAAACATTTCACGATATTAAATGGCCTCCAGAGACGAACTCTCTCTCTCTCTTTTACTTTTTTCGCTTCGGGCGTTGACGTGTCGAACTCGGGTTAACGAAAAAGCGAAAAGAAATGAATTATGATGAAAAGATGAATCGAGGGGAGACATAAAACGCAGTAGAAATAATTTGCGCGTCGTAAAAAACGAGACGGACAAAAATGACCCGTTGCCACGGTCATTGCGACGAAAAATACATTTTTGTTGTTTTTTTTTTTTTTTAATGAATAACTTTTTTTAACAGATGTAAACACTCACCTCGTTGCGAGAGAAAAAAAACACGTAAAAGCGTATATTTGCGCATGAAATTTCGTTGCTCCGTGAATTAATTCTCAGTGCACGACGGAATTTACGATTTTTCAAGGTTATATATATATATTTTTTTTAACAAATATACCATTCACGATCGAGAACGAACGAACTGTCGAAGGCAAAGACGACGACGAAACAGCCGCCATTGACCACACACTATTCGTGTTTATCTCCCGACTGAAACCAAAAGACTGTTTTTTTTCACTTTTTTTTACCGACACACACGCAAACTATAATGTACACGGATATAAGCGAAGGTGCGCGGTGAAAACGTGACCGAAGTATCTGACGCGCCACCATTGAATTCTCTCTTACCCCCACCACCTTCTTCTCTCTTCTCCCCCATTAGCCGCGCAGTTTCTCCCACCACTTTTCTCGTCCAATGAATCTCGCGCGCGCGAGCGCCGTCTATCGTTTCTCCCCACCACTTCTGTTTGTCCGCAATGGCGCGAAATCATTTTTTCAAACATAACGTTGGTAGAATCGTTGATCGACAAATAACTAGCTTCTGAAAAATTATCATGCAAATATCATAAACGATATTCGTTATTGTTCGACGTGATTCATAAAAGACTTCTGAAAGTTTCTTTGTTTTTTTATTTAAAAATAAGTGACTTCAATTCGATCCATTGATCTATGAATTCATAGGTTTTTCGTTTATGTACTATTTTTATGATGATGAAAAATTGTTGAAATATTCATTAGAATATATTACACTTAAGTTAGGGCTGTAATGTCGCATTCGCCGCATAATTGATCCGCCATTCGACGCTTTATTTCACCCCTTGAGTTAACTTACGGCCCCTGTATAAACCAGGTATAAAGGACATGTAAGAGCGACACTTCAATGACAATTTCCGGGTCATCACTTTTCCCTTCCCCTTTCTCCCTCTTTCACCCTCCATTGTGATAATCAGGTATTTCGGCGTATAACGGCAATTTCTCCCCCGAAAAACCCGCAAGTCAGGTATACGCGCGAATAAAATTCGACCGACTAACGGTAACCCCTGCAAATATATATATGGGCCATTCCATGGCAAATCGACATAAAATGAAAACCGTGAAAATTCACCATCAACATTAAATTTTTGGTTTAATTTTTTTTATGTAATACCCTGTACTGATCTTATCCTGAAATTTTCAGAATTGCATTATTTTCAAAAATGTACATTTTTGAAATTTTGAATTTTTTTTTATCTTTACGTTAAGTAAAATTGGGCAATCATGTAATTTTGTAATTTTTAGTAGTAGAAATTACAAAATTACATGATTGCTCAACTTTACTTAACTTAGAGATAAAACAAAAAAATTTGTTTACCAAAATTCGAAAATTCATATTTTTATACTTTTATTAAATTAAGCAATCATATAAATTTTGTAATTTTGAGCAGTATAAATTACAAAATTACATGATTGCTCAACTTTACTTAACTTGGAGATTTAGACAACAAATTTTTTTTACGAAAATTTAAAAATTCATATTTCTGAAAAAGACATAAGCGCAATTCTGAAAGTGTCAGGATCTTTTAAGATCAGTACAACGTATTATATAAAAAAAATCGAACCATTGTTGAAGGTGGATTTTCACCATTCTTAAAAATTGAAAATTCTCTAAACTCGTCATTTTCAAAAATTTTCTTTCGAAATATTTTTTTTTGTCGCCCCAAGTATACTCTTTAAAACGAACCCAGAACGATTTTTCCATAACTATAATAGTTTCCGAGATATTTAAAAAATAAACTTGAAAAATTGAGGAAATGCCGAAATTTTGAATTTTGCATAACTTTCGAAAAAAAAATTTCACTTTTTTTTCCTTTGTTAGAACTTCGTTTTGTGACAAAAGAAAATTAAAAAAGAAACTTGAAAAATTGAAAAAACGGTGAAATTTTGAATTTTGCTTTCGAAAAACATTATTTTCCCTTTATCCTTTGTTGGAACATCGTTTTATGATCAAATAAAACTTCTGACCAAATTTCATGGAAATTGAAAGGGGTCGGTTTTACACGAAATGACCCATAATACATATATATACACTTACCTGCGCGTTCGTAATACAGTGCAACGAAAGAGTGGAAGAAACGAAAAGGACCCCATTATTAATTCGACCGCATCAGCGTGAACGTCGTCTAAATTTTCTCAACAAAATTTTCAGGAAAAATCAGTGCTGTGATAAATAAGAATTGATTGTGAGAAGACGGCGGATAGAATTCAAAAACTCGAAAAGCACCTCTCCGAAGTGATCGGTTGATGAACCATCGTTTTTTCTCGTTCAATACTGATCGAGATATATCGCGGCGTCGGTTTTCGGGAACAAGCGTGAAGTTGGTGCCGTAATAAAAACAGACTGGGGGCCCCCGTGTGTGTCTCCGTCGGGGTTTTCGTCGTGCGTGGTTTTGTAAAAGAGCCCCCGACGCAGTCGTCCAACGCTTTTATCCCGTTGTGTGTATGTGTATATATATATAAATGGCGGCTGACGAAAAATGGTACTTCACGAAGGAACAGCTTGCAAACACACCGAGTCGAAAATGCGGCATAGACGCCGATAAGGAGCTAAGTTACAGGCAACAGGCCGCCAATTTTATCCAGGATATGGGACAACGTTTGGCCGTGTATCCTTTTTTTTTAACGCTTCTCGCGTTCTGCTCATTCACGAAACTCCAACGAGCGAAATATTTTCTTCTCTTTCCCTCATCGTCACGCTCTCTCTCTCCCTCTCACGCGCTCACCAACGCACACAAACACACACGAACACGCATTTTCATGTCTCCTCGAATAACACCCACTGATTCATCACTTTTCCTCTTATCTTCTCCACTTTCTCACGCTCTCACCTCGATTTTCGTCATCCCGGAGAAATCCACACGAAAAAATCATACCCTAACCCCCCTTTTTCCTCCGCGTTACATTCCACGATTATTAACCCTCTCGCGACGATCGTGGGTAAACATTATGGTGGCCTCTTAGGTCACGCGTCTCTCTCTTTCTCTCTGTCTTTCGCGTTTTTGGGTTTTTCCTAATTTTCACTCAATTTCCGTTATCGAGACTCGATGCGCGACTCAATTGTGATTCAAGCGCTTGTTTTGCTGACCGATTTTTTTGAGACGAGATTTCACAATTTTCAGGGATTCGGGTCACAGTTGCTGTTTTTCAGCGATGATGCGATTTTTTTTGGGGCTTTTTAGCTTTAGATTTGATGATTTTCTCGAAATTTCAGTGCCGATACAAATTTGGCAAAATCGAAAAATAAAGGGTGCATCGATCGGGTCTCGGTACTTTTCTTCTGCCTTCTTTTTTTTTAATTCTCTTAGAATTTGACTTTTCTCATTTTTTAGCCTTGATTCTACAGCGCAATTATGAATCCATGAAAAATCCATGAAAAAATAATAACTAGTCGTAACCTCAAAAACTGAAAAATCCTGCTGATTTATTTCCTCTCTTTATAGTCAGAAAAATTTTTGCTATCTTTTCCTTGCAACAACAACACGTATCTTGGGTCGGACTATCGCACCCGTAGACGGATTATCCTCTCTTCAGTTTTTCTTATTCGTTTTCATCCTTGCGACGTTATTTGCGATCGATGAAAGAACAATGTAAACGCGTCTGCGACGCGAAATTCAACGGCTTGGAGGAAAGAATAAATTGTAAATCACAAAACGGTTTGAATAAATGCGTCGCACTAAACGAAAAATCAACATTGTCGATTTTGTTATTACGAATTTGTTTCTCATTGCTTGCGTTAATTTATCTCGCAAAAAGCGTTTATTCGCATCGAGCGAGCTGATTGTTTATTTTCGGTTCTTTTTTCTGGACGTGAAAATATTTTTTTTTACCCATGAACTTTTTCACAAAATTTCTCTCCTAATCTCATTCGCGATCCTCCCGTTTATCCTCCATATTTGTTATACTTAAGCCGATTCTTTTCCAATTTATACAATTTTCTATGCGAATCCTTAACTTCGTTTTGTATTCAACGTTTTTTTTTTTTTTTTGAAATCGCAGTACGCAATTGTGCATAAACACGGCGATAGTTTACATGCACAGATTCTACGTTTTCCATTCGCTCTCGCAGTTCCACAGGAATGCGATAGCAACGGCGGCTCTGTTTCTCGCTGCGAAGGTCGAGGAACAGCCGCGAAAGTTGGAGCACGTTATCAAGGTTGCTCACATATGTCTTCACAAAGATCAACCGCCTGACGTAAGATCCGAGGTGAGACTCCAAACAAAAAAAACAAAAAAAAAGAAAAAAAAGGCGCTCCCAAAAACAAAATCTTAAATTAAGAAGATAAAGAAAGAAACTACGAGAACAATCGGTTTGCAGCAATATCTGGAACAAGCTCAGGATGTGGTCTTCAACGAGAATGTACTGCTGCAAACTTTGGGTTTCGACGTAGCGATAGATCATCCCCATACCCACGTTGTAAGATGTTGTCACCTGGTTAAAGGTCAGTTAAATTTCATAAACTCTCTTCGATTCTATTTCTCCTTCGATATTATAAGTTGCAGTTGAATTTACCATTTGAGCAGTTTCTAACGACTTCACGAATTATAAAAAATCTGAAATCTCATGAAATTTCTTGCCAACTTGAAAAAGTCAGAAAACGCTATAAACAATTGGAATAATACGTGAAATTGTATTACTTAAGAATTCTTCAGAAATTCTTAAAATTCTCAAAATTGAAAATGTAATTGATCTTATTTCTCCTCCGATATTATATTTGCAATTGAATTTACCATTTGAGCAGTTTCTAACGACTTCGCAAATTATGAAAAATCTGAAATCTCATGAAATTTCACGCCACCTTAAAAAAGTCAGAAAAAGTTATAAACAATTGGAATAATACCTGAAATTTTATTACTTAAGAATTCTTCAGAAATTCTTTAAATTCTCAAAATTGAAAATGTAAATGGTCTTATTTCTCCTCCGATATTATATTTGCAATTGAATTTACCATTTGAGCAGTTTCTAACGACTTCGCAAATTATGAAAAATCTGAAATCTCATGGAATTTAAAAAACCTTAAAAAAGTCAGAAAACGTTATAAACAATTGGAATAATACCCGAAATTTTATTACTTAAGCATTTTTCAGAAATTCTTAAAATTCTTAATGAAAAGGTAATTGATTAAGGAGTCAGCATCGTTCCTCACTAGTAAAATCAATGCTAACATCTCTAAATCGCTTTTATAAGTGATTATGAATTACGTGAAATTCTTGAATTGAGTCCCCAATATTGAAAGATGAATATAATGATGATTTACGAAAAATTAACAGCTTTATGCAAATTTTTGACAAAGATTATTTCGTTATTTATTCATGAGTCATATTTATCAAATCATGACGAGTTACTGCTTATTTTGATTGAAAGATACATTCAGTTTTCGAAAATAAAAGTTCTTTATTTCGTGAACAAAATATAAGCGACTTTGGAAAAAGAATTGCGCAAAACATGTTTATTTTATATGTTTATCTTGGAAGGTTTTCTGCAAATATCGTGCTAGACTTGCAAATTTATTGAAAATTGTGCTATCGAATTTATTGAAAATAGTCATGAAATTTAAGTTTCATTTTCATGATTTTCTAAAAGTATTTTCTCATCGATTTTCAGTTATGAAAATGAAATATATTTATAGTAAATGAAATATATTTATAGTCATGAAATCGAAGTTCCATATTTCATGATTTTCTAAAAGTATTTTCTCATCGATTTTCAGTTATGAAAATGAAATATATTTATAGTAAATGAAATATATCATAGTTGGGCAAAGTACTTGCAAGTACTTCAAGTATCAAGTACAAAGTACCGTAGGTACTTGAAGTATCAAGTACCGGTGGTACTTGAAGTACAAAGTACTTGTTACTTGCAAGTACTCGTCAAAACGAGTATTTGAAGTACAACTACTTGAAAAAATCAAGTACCAGTATCGAGTACTTTTCTAGTTTTCGAGTACGTCTCGTAAATTCTGGTAGTCGGGTCATTTCATGTCAAATCGACCAAGAGTTGGAATCGACCACTTTCAATTTCGATGAAATTTGGTCAGAAGTTTTGTTTTATCATAAAATCAAGTTCTACGAAGGAAAAAATTAATTATTTTTTTTCTTAAAAGTTATGCAAAATTCAAAATTTAACCATTTTTCAATTTTTTTTTCTAAATATCTTGAAAACTATGTTAGTTATGAAAAATCGTTTGTTTCGTTTTCTTGAAGGCTACGAAAAAAAAATATTGAAGGCTACTTGGGGCTACGAAAAAAAAATATTCCGACAAAAAGTTTTGAAATGTGATGAATTTGGAGAATTTTGAATTTTTTTGAAATCGTGAAAAGCCACAATTAACATCGAATTTTTCGTTCAATTTTTTAAATATAATACCTTGTACTGATTTGAAAAGATCCTGAAAGATTTTCAGAAAGGTGTTTTTTTTTTCAAAAATATGAATTTTTTTAAGTTGAGCTATCATGTAATTTTGTAATTTTCAGCAGTCAAAATTACATGATTGATCAACTTCACTTAACTTGGAGGTAAACAAAAAGTTTTACCAAAATTCAAAAATTCCTATTTTTCAAACAAAAAAACACATTTCTGAAAATTTCAGGATCTTTTAATATCAGTTCGAGGTGTTATATAAAAAAACAAAACCAAAAATTTAATGTTGATCGTGGATTTTCACGATTTTGAAAAATTCTCCAAATTTATCATTTTTCAAAAATTTGTTTCGGAATATTTTTTTGTAGCCCCATGTCTACTCTTCGAGACACAGAACGATTTTTTCGTAACTATAATAGTTTTCGAAATATTTAAAAAATGAACTTGAAAAAACGGTGAAATTTTGAATTTTCGAAAAAAAAAATTTAATTGTTTTCCTTTGTTAGAACTTTGTTTTATGATAAAAGAAAACTTCTGACCAAATTTCATTGAAATTGAAAGGGGTCGATTCCAAATATTGGTCGATTTGACATGGAATGACCCAGACTCAAAGGCTTTGCACATGCAACCTTCAGCAAGACACATTCAAAAGTACTTGATACTTGTACTTGAAAAAAGTACTTCAAGCACAGAAAAGTACTTGAAATTTCCAAGTACAGTACTTCAAATACATGAAGTAGTTGAAAAATTTAAGTACAATACTTAAAGTACTTTTGAAGTACTTTGTACTTACAAGTACTGTACTTTAAGTACCTCCAAGTACCGAGTACTTTCAAGTACTGCCCAGCTCTGAAATATATTTATAGTAATGAAATATATTTATAGTCACGAAATTTAAGTTTCATATTTCATGATTTTCTAAAAGTATTTTTTCATCTATTTTCAGCGAGCAAGGACTTAGCCCAGGCTTCGTACTTCATGGCGTCTAACAGGTGGCTACATGCACAAACACTATTTTTCTTAAATAGTATCTCTCGCTCCGCGAACTCGTTGCAACATTTTCAATACTTCAAAGGCCCCCTCTTTAACCCTTCTTGAACCCCCTCAAATATTTCATGACCCTTTTAAAATTTCGCACCTTTTATCCTCGTCTCTCAATTTTTATTAAGGGGGAATGACACTGTTAACAGTCGTTTACTTTTACCCCCTTAAGGGGGTAAAAGTAGCCGATTTTTTCGGGGATTTTTTTTTTGCAAGTAGGGATCATTATTTGAGGACCGGGCAAAAAGCAGTTTATTAAGTATATATCCAACTATATTCATACAAATTTTTATTGAAAAATATTAAATATTGACAAACTTTGACAATATCTATTGACATAGATTTTAACATCTTGAAAATTTTTTTTTTTTCTTCGGAAAGTACATTCAGAGACGAACATTTTGAAGAAAAAAACCATCCTAATCAGTCAATTTTTGAAGAAGTTATAGCTATTTGAAAAAAAGCCTTTTTTTGGATTGGAAAATTTGAAAACTTCCTGAAAAATGTTTTTAATGGGGCAGAAGGAGAAAAAAAATGCAGCTAAACCAAAAGTGGTCAATTTGACATGGAATGACCCATATACTTGAAAGAAATGGGGAAAGAAATCGATTTTTTGACCCGTCACATTGGCATTCCCCCTTAATCGATAAAAAGCGGAATTTTTGAATTTTTTTTTCTTTCCGAGAATCTATCAAATTTCGAGAATCTTCGTGCACTTTAAATATTATTTTTCCTGGTATCTTTCATTTTTTTATTTTAAAGATAAATCCACAGATTTTTTTTTTTTTTTTAGTTTTTCGCGGAGTAAAATAATTTAAAAAAAATATATTTCATTTGATAATTCCAAACAGGCATTAACTTTTGATTAAAAAGGAAAATCACTCGTGGAAAAATGTTGCTTCGAGTTCGCGCCTGATATCATTACCTTTTGGGATAAAGCGCCGGTATATGAACAAAAAAAATTGACAAAGATAATGAAAGAATAGCGAAGAAATTGTTTGCGTGATACACGTTTAAGGTAAATGAAAATAACTTTTATAATACAAGAATCAACGTAGATTGATCTTAATTATTCTCCGATGTATGGTAGTTTATTTATTTTTTTAATCTTTATTTATCATTATTCATAATTTCTTCAATGTATGTTTTGTATTTGTTTTATTTTTTGTCTATTAGAAAAAAAGCCTACGGAGGCGTTCAAAACGGCGGGAAATTTGAATTTCCTTTTTTCTAACAAAACCATGAAATGAAAAATGATTTTTTACTCGTTATGTCATTGCCAATAGTGTATGAATAATGCGAAAATAACTATTGTCGTTTTGGACGTCTCGGAGTAAGCAACGCCTGAATTTTTGTTGAACGTCCTTGATGCAGTCTTTAAATTATCTACATACGATTATTAATTTTTTCAGCTTACACATGACCACAATGTGCCTGCAGTACAAACCAACGGTCGTTGCCTGTTTTTGCATACATCTCGCCTGCAAATGGTCCAATTGGGAGGTGAATAAATTTTTTTTTTCATCCAGACTTTTTCTTCCCACATTTTTATCAACGAGCGAGCACTGATGAATTAATCCACTTTACTTTCTCATGAAAGAAATTCTATGATTATGAAAGAAAATTCCATCTAATTCGAATTTATTTTCTATGGGTCTTAAAATTTGAAAAAAGATTTTTCTAAATCTTCGGATTTATAGATGTAAAAAAAAAGTCATTCTAGATTCTGTTATTTACAAAAATAGGATCACTTTGTGGTAAAAATGGATTTTTCAAGAAGAATCTGAGCTTGATAACTGCGAGATTACAAATCTTAGATGAATTACATTTTGTCAGAAATTGAAAGTCCCGCAATATTTACAAGTATTTTGTAATTTCGAAGCGAAGTAGATAGCACTGATCGGCAAAAAAAAATCTATTTTTATTATCCAATTTTTTCGAAAAATTAATAATTAGCAAAAAAAATATTACTCATTTTTTTCAAAAAATTAACTATTAGCGGGAACATTGCTAATTTTTCTAAAAATTTATAATTAGTGACAAAATATTTCTAATTTTTGTTAAAAAATTAGTAATTAGCAAAAAAATATTACTAATTTTTCTTAACAATTAGTAATTACTGACAAAATGTTACTAATTGCTTCCTCAGAGAGGAAGCTTTGTTTTTGTGAAAAATTTTGTTTTCGAGATTTTCATGTCAGTATGTTCAAAATGTCCTAAAACATCCAATGTCCTAAAACATAAGCTGAGCTGCACAGCCCCTTTGTTTGTTATGAATTTTGCAAAAATTCATTGACGTATGCGAATTTTATGGGACTTTTAAATTTTCAAAAAAAGAGCGTGGTTGCTCTAGCGTTCGCAAATTTAGCGATATCGAGTTAAAAAATATTATACAGATAGTTTGAGTGAAAAATATTGTTGGTATCGAATTTCGCGAAAATTGCTCAAGGGGTTCGTGATTTATAAATTTTTTTTATTTTTTGGGAAAGCGCATGATTGCTCTAGCTTGCACATATTTCGTTAAATCAGCCTCAAAATTTCAATAATGATAGTTTAATGGAAAAAGTTACTTGGTATTCAATTTTGCAAAAATCTCTTGAACCGTGCAAATTTGATGCAATTTTGAAATTTTCAAAAAAAAACTTGATCGAAAATTGCACGATACAAAGCTGCCGTTTTATTACTCCGATAACCAGAGGTAGTAAAAAAAAACTCGCAAATCGGAAATTTGCACATCGTTTCCAGAGTATTTTACCGCATTTACAAAGCTTCCTCTATGAGGAAGCCAAAACTGTGACGGCTAACATTTACTAAATTTTGCTAAAATTTCCTCATAGAGGAGGATTTTTTTTATTAATTAGTTATATTTTCCTCACCAATTATTATATTTAAAAAAAAAACTTGGTAATATTTTTTTCGCTAATTAGTAATTTTTTTGGAAACATTGGAAATATTTTGTAGCTAACTATTAATTCTGCAGAAAAATTATAAATATTTTGTCACTAATTACTTATTTCTTTGGAAAAATTGAAAATATTTTCTTACTTATCCCTAATTTTTTAGAAAAATTGCTTATATTTTTCCACTAATTTTGAATTTTTATAAAAAATTATTAATATTTTTTGACAAATTATTAATTTTTCGAAAAAATGATTAATATGATCAAAATTGTTGACGAAAAAATCGATACTGCCGATCACTGGTGGATAGTCCACGTTTATGCTAACTGCCTTTATGCAGAAAAAAAAACATGGAAATCAAATCAATTAAAAATTATGTTTTTCATTTTAATCAAGATCTGACTTATCTGAAGCAATTCCCATTATCTCTTGGATAAATGAGCTTTGAAAATTTTTCAATGATGGTCTTTTTTCAAATAAAAAAATTTAGCCGAGACCAGTCTGTGATATATATTTTTTTTTATCCGCAGATACCGCAAAGCAATGAGGGAAAGCACTGGTTCTGGTACGTCGATCGTGGCGTCACTGCCGAACAGTTGCAACAGCTCACCGCTGAATTTCTTCACATATTCGACAATTGTCCGTCGAGGCTCAAACGACGAATAAAAAGTATCTCGGCTAAGCAGAGTCCAAGCCTTAATCATCCGAGTTTGCCGAATTCACCATTCGTAAGTATACATTTACGGTCCGAAACGGAATTGAAAATTGTGAAAAATCTCAGGCAAAATGAAATTTAACGTACACTTAAAAAAAGTCATGAAATGTCATGGAAAATTAGCACTGAGCCTGAAGTTTTCAAATCTTGGATAAGTACTATCATATTTTAGAAAATTATAAGATTCCTTTCCGTTCATTTTTCGAAAATAGATTGTTAAATACTGATTAAGGAAATGGCACCGTTCCACGTTACTCCAATATCTTTGCTAAAAAAATTTCAATCTCTTTTTACTGTCAATTGTCGATTTGAAGAAAATTATTAACTACATCTTTGATACAAAAAACTATACGTAAAAATGTTTGCAAGGAAAATCAACTTTTTATTTTATTTATTCGAAGATACATTCATTTTCAAGATATCTTTATTTTTCGAAGATGAAATTTGAAAATACTCTGTAAATTGGACATTCGCACATTGCTTCCTCATCTTTATCCATAGTTCACATAGCTTCCTTTATCACAAAGTATGGCGATCAAATTTGGCTTCCTCATAAAGGAAGCTTTGTTAACTATCGAAAAACATGAGTAATCAATGTGCAAATTTGCCAAATTCTTTCAAATTTACTTCTTGCCAAATTTTATTTTTGCCAAATTCAATAGCGAACAACCTCGATCACTATTTTGAATGTGTACAAAATTTCAGTACAATATCTCGCAAATAACCGAAGTCAGACGCTATTTAAAAAAAAAAAAATGATAAAATTTTAATCATTCAATCGATTTTTGCCAAATTTAATAACGAACAACTTCGATAGCTATATTAGCTCTGTGCAAAGTTTCAGTGCAATATCTTAAAAATTGCACAAGTTAGAGCATTTACGCTATTTTTCAAAAAATTAAAAATTTCATAAAATTTTAATGCCTCGATGGATTTTCGCCAAATTCAATAGCGAACAAACTTGATAGCTATACTAGTTCTGTACCAAGTTTCAGTGCAATACCTTGAAAATTGTGGAAGTTAGTGTTTAAGCTATTTTTCAAAAAATTCAAAATTTCATAAAAATTTAATCTTTCCATCGATTTTTCCAAATTCAATGCCAAACAACCTTAATAGCTATACTAATTCTGTACAAAGTTTGAGTGCAATATCTTGAAAATTGCAAAAATTAGAGCGTTTGCGCCATTTCTGTAAAAACGAAAAAAATCGACAAAATCTGAACACTCGTTAGAATTAAAATAATTTTTTTTCGAAATTAAGAGCAATTCGTGCACGACAAGTGTGCCAAATTTTAGCTCCATATCTCGAAGCGTTCTCGAGTTATTAATTATTTATGTCTGAAACTCAGGATACACACACACACATTCATTCATCCAGACATTTTTTCTAAATATGATTTCTCGACGTTTTGAGACATTTTGAACACATTGACATAAAAATCTAAAAAAAATTTTTTTTTACTAAAACAAAGCTTCCTTTATGAGGAAGCAAAAATTATTAAATAAATGGGTCATTACATGTCAAATCGATGAAATTTTGATGATCCTTTCATTTCGATGAAATTTGATCAGAAGTTTTCGTTTTTAATAAAATAAAGTTCTACCAAAGGAAAAAAATTGTTCGAAAGTTATGCAAGATTCAAAATTTCACCATTTTTAATTTTTTCAATTTTATTTTTTAAATATCTCGAAAACTATTATAGTTATGAAAAAATCGTTCTGGGTTCGTTCGTCTTAAAGAGTATATTACGAAAACAAAATGTTCCGAAGAAAAATGTTTTAAAAAATGATGAATTTGGAGAATTCTGAATTTTTAAAAATCGTGTAAATTCACGATCAACATTGAATTTTTGGTTAAATTTTTTTAATATAATGCCTTGGACTGATCTTAAAAGATCGTGAAATTTTCAAGATGGTGTTGCTTTGTTTCAAAAATATAAATTTTCGAATTTTAGTAAAAAAAAAAAAAAGAAAAATTTCACCAAAATTAAAAGATGTTGAAATTTCCAGGATGATGTTTTTTTGTTTCAAAAATTTATATTTTTGAAACGAAACAACACTATCCTGAAAATTTCAGGATCTTTTAAGATCAGTTCAAGGTATCATAAAAAAAAATGTAACCAAAAATTTAAAGTTGATCATGGACTCACAAGATTTTTAAAAATTCAAAAATTCATATTTTTGAAATAACAAAAAACACCTTTCTGAAAATTTCAGGATCGCTTAAGATCAGTACAAGTTATTATATATAAAAAAAAAATTGATCCAAAAATTTAATGTGGAAAATAGATTTGCACGATTTATAAACATTCAAAATTCTCCAAATTCGCCATTTATCAAAAAAAAAAATTCGTAATATTTTTTTTCTTGCAGCCACAAGTATACTCTTCAAGACGAACCCAGAACGATATTTTCATAACCATAATAGTTTTCGAGATATTTAAAAAACAAACTTGAAAGATTTAAAAAAATGTGAAATATCGAATCTTGCACAAATTTCAAAAAAAAATTTTTTAATTCTTTCCCTTCCGTAGAACTTCGTTTTATTAAAAACGAAAACTTCTAATCAAATTTCATCGAAATCGAGAGGAGTCGATTCCAACTCTTGGTCGATTTGACACGGAATGACCCAAACATAAATTGCCTAAAATATTTTCCTTCATTATCTCCGTCCACATCGTTCCACACATTGAACTAAAATAAATTTATCTCTTCAGGACACCGAGCCTCGACAAGTGCAATCACCGGCAGCCGATGGTGGTCCGACTTTTCAATCGACCCGTCCATTTCCTCTCGAAGAAACGAAAAGCAAGTCGACCGTCGCGCCGGGCCAATCATCATCCGCGTCGTCGACGTCAGCCTCAGCGTTGTCGTCGCGTCCGCCGGTTGATTATCGTGAATATCGCGAGAAGAAGGAGCGCGAGCGTCTTGAGCGCGAAAAATCCGCTGCTGGATTATCAAGCGGCGCTGCGTCGTTGAGCGTAACGGATATCGCGACGAAGTCGCATCATTCGCATTCGCATCACGGCAAACAGCAGACATCGGCGCAGGTTTCGGCGAGTGCGGGGAAACATCCGAGTGGTCCGAGCGTTGGAAAGCCCGTTTCGCATCACAATCATCACGGCGCTCACAGAAGCGAGACGAAGCCCGGAGGTCAATCGACCTCTCAGAGGCATTCGATGTCATCGGCCGGAAGTTCACAAGCAGCGAGGCAACGGTTACCGCGCGATTACAACGCCGTTGTGCCCGGAAACTCTGGTTATCAGCACGGTCAACATCAGCCAAAGGAAAATCCAACGATGGGTGATCCAGCGTTGACATCAGAGCTGCAAACATCGACCACGACGATTGCCACCAATATCGATGGTACCAATCATCCGAATATCGATAAGACCACCAATCACAATCGTTTCGACGCGAAACACGAGAAGTCGCGCGGTTACGAGCAGCGTCACAAAATAATGGAGCACTCGAAGGACAACGAGCAGAAAGCCTACGCGAAATATCAGGCGGAACAGCAAAGAGGTAGAAAAGCAATCGACAGTGTCGAGCAGAGAAGCGAGGAGGTTCGTAAATTAATTGAAAAACCATTGCCACCGCCCAAAGTTGTCTCGAGGACGGATCCAGTCTCGCAAAAGGACGATTACATGGCGTCGATGCTCAAACAGCCGCACAATGCGAAATACGTTCAGCAGCAGAACGCGGAGAAGACGTCGCTACCGTCGAGCGTCAATTTATCGAGAAATCCTCAGGACTATGCATTTATACGTGAAAAATGTGCGACGAAAAATTCCCAACAACAACAACAACAACAACAGCAGCAGCAGCAACAGATGTCGAATCCGTTGAACAAATACGACAATAAGGGTAACGTCAAGAACGGAAATTCGCAATTAACCGCTGTTGGAATAGCGGATGATTCGAAAGCGGAAAAGCGTCCGAGGCATCATACCGAGGATGATCGTTCCCAAACGAACCTCCCCCATCAACAGCAACAACAACAACAAGCCTCGTCTTTGCCACAGATAGTTCAACCGGTCAAACAGCACAAATCGTTGTTCAGTCCGGAGAAAGTATCGACCCCGCGTGAATCGCATTCGCGATTATCGCGCTCGTCGCGGCAAAAAACACCGCCGTCAACGGGTAACACGATGAATCTGAGCGTTGGACTTCCCGGTTCAGCGAAGAATTCGAAGCACGAGAGAGTTCCTGATCAGTTGGGCAGCATTGACCTTGGCAGTGCGTACTCCAGTCCGCAGACGAGCATCTTGCCGAATAATCAGAGTGTCGGTCATCATCAGCATAATTCGTTGAATTCTCAGGATCCTTCTTTCACGAGGCCAACATCGTCGCACAGTAAGAGGCATCGAACAGCGAGTATCGGCGATAAGCAACAAACGATCAAGATCGAACAATCGATAAAGAACGAGCCGCTGACGAAAAACGAGATGTCGATCAAGCTCGAGCCGTCGATAAAGCTCGAGCCTGCGATAAAGCACGAGATCGATGACAACCGTGAGAATTACGAGACGATGAAGATGCTGGGACGCGTCCCGGAATTGATACAGCCGATTCGCGATAATCCAACATCGGCGAATGGACGTTCGACGATTCACGGATCAACGACAGCGATGAATGATCTCAAACCGCCGGAATTGATAAAACCTTTCGAGCCCGTGCAACTCCTGAGGCACGTTAGTCTGACGAACGGACTTGATCCAACGGTGACGATCAAGCCAGAAGACAATTTTCCGTGTTCCCAAGATTCCGGTTTATCAAGCGGTTACGGATCGAAGTCGTCGCAGGAAACGATGTCCCCGATGAAATCGGCGCAGAGTATAAGCGCATTGTTGCAAGAACCTCTGGCGCCAATGCCGTCGTTGCTGCAAGGAATCCCCGATTACAATAACCAACAGACAATGTCACAGCCTTCGAGTCAGTCCGTTCAGCAGCGCTCTCATCACCACACCGACAATACCGATCCAAGCTTGAGATTACAAACGACCGGAGTTTATCAGCAGACAGGACAGAATGCGGTGAAGATCGAGAAGGATGCATTGACGACGGTTGACGCAACGGCGTTGGCTACGCCGCAGGAAACGATACCCGAGACGAATCCTGCGCCAACGACGAACCCCAATGTATCGCAGAATAATCCTCAGATAATCGTAACGGCGAGCAGCGACGATCCAACGACGACGGCGTTAACGTCGTCAACGACGACGACGACGACGATGACGACGACGACGACAACAAGCGTCACTGGAACGACGACACCGACATCCCGCAAATCCGAGCATCACAAGAGCGACAAGAAGAAAAAGAAGAAGGAGCACAAGCACAAAGAGAAGGAGAAGGACAAATCACGGGGTGAGAAGAAGAAACACAGGCACAAGGACAAGGACAAGGAGAAGCACATTAAGATAACGATACCCAAGGATAAGTTGAATTTGTCGACGGACACAGGAACGATCGGTCAACCGCAGATGAACGCAACGGCGTCTGTCGTCATTGGCAATGAAAAAAAATCACCGCAAACCGGATTGAAGATCAAGATACCGAAGGAGAGACTGAAGGTCAACGAGACAACGTCGCAGATGCTCGTGCAGGCGCCGTTGAAGATCAAAATACGAACGGGCGGTACGTCGATCGGTGACAACAACGAGAGCACCATAAGCATTAGTACAAGCTCGAGTCGAAAGAGGGATCGCCCTAATCTCGATTCGTCGAACGAACCGACGCTGCTGCCACCGAGCAAAAAGCATCATCATCATCAGAACACTTCGGGTTATACAACGGTAACGGCGGGGCCAACTATCGGGACAAACGCGACGGCGGCCAATCTATTTCACCAGCAGGGTAATTATGGACAACAGCAGCAGCAGCAGCAGCAGGGTCAGAGGCAAAATGGACGGCATTACAGCAGCAATAACAAGGTACGTTGTGGACTAGGGGCTCGGAACGATGATAACGCGTCACAGAGTGCCACGTCAGGCTCTGCATCGTCTACGTATGCTTCTTCTACCGCTACTTCTACCGCTACTACCACTACTGCAAACTCCTCTCCAAGCGGATATATTAATCCCGATGCAGGTCATCGTCAGCGGGAACATGCAAACATCCGGTTACGGAAGAACCCGACGATGCGCGACGATCTACAGGACGATATAGATTCGAGAAACGATAATAAGGGCGGAAACGCCGTCAACAGGACTAACGACCAATCCGCGTTCGTTGGTTCGACGATGAATTCGGTCCCGGTCGTTGCTCCGAAAAATGTAAATCAATCGCGCCCTCGTCACAACAACAATGGTCGTAACTTAGTGAGGTTTCCCGGTGACAAGGGCAATTATTCGAGACTTCCTGGTCCAAGGGGCGGCGGTGTTTCCGTTGCTCAGGATCCTTCGTCGTTTTATTACGCAAATTATCCACCTCCGATTATGTACGGTCATCAGCCGAGTGGTTATGCGATGTACGAGCAGGCCATTTATTATCAGCAGTATCAGAGGCAACAGTACGCTATCGCGGCTGCTGCCGCTGCTGCTGCTGGATTGGCCATTTATCCAACGGGTAACGTCATCATGACGCCCGATGGCGCCATCGATACGTCCATTCCACCGCCGAGCATTATCGGGACGCAGATTAATCGGGGAACGAGTGGTTTGCCCAATTCCGGAATTGATTTGCCTCCGCCGTTACCGAGCGGACCACCCCCTAATTCTTCTCCACCACCGCCACCGCCACCTCCACCGGAATGAATTTTTTCTCCGCTATTGGCAGGATCCTTTGAGGTTAACCACCTCCGAGCGAGGTTAACCTCCTCCGAGCGAGGCTAACCTCCTCCGAGCGAGGTTAACCTCCTCCGAGCGAGATTAACCTCCGTTAACCCCCGTTGAGATAGCTGCATTTTTTTTTCAATGCCACATTGAAGTAGGTTCGAAATCGGTTATTTTCCCCGGCTGTCGATAATTTCGTATTTGATCATTTAATTTTCGAAAATTCATAGGACTAGGATTTAGACAGGGTTTTTAAATCGGGTTTAGCTTGAAGCTACTGTGTTTTTGTGGTCATTGTTTCCTTTTTACAATGAAATTGTCGGGAAACCGTTTTGGGGACGCCATCGCGACTCTCAATGGCGGCGCTATATCGTCAAAATGGCGGTGTTCGAAGCCATTGTGTCGATGATTTCGGATTTCACCGTTAGGTTTCGAAAATTAAGGATGGCGAATTCTTTTCCGTGGTTTAACGAAAAAATTGTTATCACGAGAGATGACGATTTTTTTAAATTTGGATTTGGATTTTATTATGATGTTTGGATTGAAATTGTTTCGAGACGCTACCGCATCTCTTGCATTCAAAATGGCGGCGATGAGGTTATATCATTTCTTATATGATTGTTGAATTTTTGAAAATTCCAAATGGCGACCAATGATGGGATGAGTATTTTGCCAAGGTTTTAGGAAAATTCATTTTTAAGAGGAATACTGGCTAGTGACCCTCGTATTTTTTGTTTTAATTTTTTATGGGAAAATATTCAGTCAAAATGGCAGTGTCCGGCAGCCATGTTTTTCTGTCTTGAAGAGGAAATTTTACTCAATAGATGTAGAATGTTTGCAAAAAATGACAAAGTGTTCGCATCACTTGGAATTTCCATTATTTCGACAAAACTGTATGGGTCATTCCATGTTGAATCGTCCAGTAGTTGGAATCGAGCCCTTTCAATTTCGATGAAATTTGGTCAGAAATTTTCTTTTATCATAAAACGAAGTTCTACCAAAGGAAAAAAATTAATGAAATTATATAATTCAAAAATTTCACTATTTTTTTATTTTTTTAAGTTCATTTTTTAAATATCTTGAAAATTATTATAGTTACGAAAAAATCGTTCTAGGTTCTACTTAAAGAGTATACTTGGGGCTACGAACAAAAATATTCAGCAAATTTTTTTTTCAATGGTTAATTTGGGGAATTTTGAATTTTTTAAAATCGTTAAAATCCACGATCAACATTGAATTTTTGGTTCAATTTTTTTTTATACAATACCTTGTACTGATTTTAAAAGATCCTGAAATTTTCAGAAAGGAGTTTTCTTTTAAAAATTTTAAAAATATTTTTTGAATTTTGGTAAAAAAAAAAATTTTTTCACCTCTAAGTTAAGCAAAGTTGAGCAATAATGTAATTTTGCAATTTTGAGCAGTAAAAATTACGTGATTGCTCAACTTTACTGAACTTGGAGGTAACAATAAAAAACTTTTACCAAAATTTAAAAATTGATATTTTGAAAAAAAAGAACACTTTTCTGAAAATTTCAGGATCTTTTAAGATCAGTACAAGATATTATATTTAAAAAATTTAACCAAAAATTTAATGTTGATCGTGGATTTTCACAATTTTTAACAATTCAAAATTCTCCAAATTCATTGTTTTTCAAAAATTTGTTTTGAAATATTTTTTTTTTCGTAGCTCCAAGTACACTCTTCAAGACTAATCCAGAACGATTTTTTCATAAATATAATAATTTTCGAGATATTAAAAAAATTAAATTGAAAAAATTATTAATTTTCGAAAAAAATTTATTAATTTTTTTCCTTTGGTAGAACTTCGTTTTATGATAAAAGAAAACTTTTTACCAAATTTCATCGAAATTGAAAGGGGTCGATTCCAACTATTGGTCGATTGGACATGGAATGACCCATATGTTTTGCAGCTATCTCACTCTTTAAAAAATCGGTAATGGAAATATCGAGACTTTATATTAGGTAATGACGACAATGGGGGAATAGTTGATTGTTCAAGAGACCGGAAATCGCGTGTAATTTTTTTTCAAAAAATTCGCGATTTTTGATATCATCGACGAAATATCGTAATCGGCTGAAATTTTTCCCTCCTGGAAATCGAGCATTGAGATCGATTCGTAAAATCATTTTTTGAAGTCAAGAATAAGAACAAATTAAATTAATCACGTAAGATATATCGAAATTATTTAGCGAATCGATCCGATGATTATTATACGTGTTAAAAAAAAATCGACGATAAAGGCAACGAGTGAGTAGGGGGACTTTTTTCTAGAAATGGTCCCTGAATTTCAAATATTCTCTCTTAATTTTTGCACTTTGAGGATTTTCACGAAAATGCGATTGCATCGATTTTTGCAAAAGATAAAAATGAAAATTGCATCGGCAACAAAATCATATTCTACGATCGATGCACTGCGCTTTTTCGTTACACTTTGCTCGGTAGACGATTATTTTTTATCTCTCCAATCGATCGATTTTTTCTTCTTTTTTTTGAATGCGTATAGTGGAGAAAAAAAAATATATAAAAAAAAAAAAAAATGTCGAAACGTAGAAAACGCATGGGCATAGTACGAAACCTTTTTGCTCCATTTTTTCGTTCCATATTTTGAAAATTCACCGAGCTCGAAGTGGAAGAAAAAAAAAATTGAAGGCAATTTTTGCAAAAATTAGTCTTCCTTTTTTTTTCCTTGAATTCCTCTTCGACGCGCGACGAGCATGTCTTTCTTTTTTTCTTTTAGTTTTCTATGGTAATGGAAAATGTCCCAGAGCGAGCAAATGAAACGAGGGCGAAAACGTCGGATTGAGGATGACGAAAAAAAAAAAAAAAAAATTCTATCGAACAAGCAATTGGCGAACCGAACGAATTACCTTTGCTGGCAAAGGTTTTGCTGAAATTTATCGAATGTTCAGCAAAGAAAAACGAATTTATACGTTGAAGAACGGAAGAGAATCGAAGATTCGCTTCGACAAATAATTTATTTATACAGATATATATATTTTTTTCTTTTTTTTTTGGCAAATCACGAATAATCGTGTAAAAGAAACATGACTTAATTCGAGTATACGAAAAAAACGGAAAGAACAAAAAAAACAATATTTACCTCGAAAGTAAAAGTAAATAATGAGCAAGTTGACTAATTACAAAAGAAGGATATAGCTAATTCAATACAGAAAATATTATATATATACATATATATATGTATGTATATCTTGTTTAAAACACTATATATTGTGTACACTGTTAATGCGATTGCCATTATAACGATGCAATATTATTGTAAAGCTACGAAGAAAAAAAAACAGTAGAAAATCAATCTACGCATATTGATTATCAATTTTCATATATTATTGTTCAACATGCTTCGATTCGCTGTTCAATGTTTATGGCTTCGTTCGGATTATTATGCAAAATCATATATCGATGAGTATTGGGTATGTCTTTCGACGGACTGAGAAAATAGTAATTGAAAAATCATTTTAAGAAACTTCGAATAGTGATTTAACGATGCCAAGAATACTTCTCCGGAATAACTTTTCTTTTCGCAATCATTATCAGGAATAATTTTTACTCATTTCTCTTTTTTTCTCTCAAAGGTCTGTTACGATTTGAGCACTTGTTACTGCGATTTAGCTCTTTTTTGTTGATTATAATTTTTGTTTTCAACTGAAACGAACACCCAATTTTAAGATTTTTTCCGACAACTTCTCTTTGTAAATGATTTTTTTACATCCTAAAACAGAATGATTGGAACTTGTGTTACTTATAAGCTGGAAAAATGTAAAAAAGTCCCAATTTTGTTTAAAAATTGGCCACAATTGAATGATTGTTATTTTTCTACAGTTTCTTTTATCGACATCAGCTGGTTTTTTTTCTAAAAGAGAAACGCTGCGGAATTCCAATATTTGGAAAACTAACTTTTATACTGTTGATTTTGATGCCCCATTTTCAAATTGAACCTAGGAAATATTTTATGAGATCGAATGTTATTTGAAAAAAATTGCTGTTGGAAAAAATCTGAAGAACGGGGTGTGAGATATATTAAATTTTAGTACAATTATAAACTGAGTCTGAAAAAGTGAGCATCAAACTTTGGATCAGTAAAAAAGTTCAATTACTGTTCTCACTTTTTCACAGAAATGTTCCGATCATGTAGAAAAATTGATCCAGGTCCAATTCAATTGGCCCAGAGAAGCAAAATAATTTTACAGACCACGAATAATAACTATTATTGGAAAAACAAATATTCTTTCGTTATCATGAAAAAGATTGTAAAGAGTATTTTGAAATTATCTGAAATATTGCGAAAGTGCCTTGAATTGTAATTGGCATTGTTTACAGCAACAATTTTTCATTTCTGCATCGCTAAAATGCTGTTCTAAAATCTTCACCGAATTTGAGGTCCTCTGAGAGACCAATTTATATGAATTATTTTTTTATATCAGTGATATATCATAATCATTATTATCGAATTGTTATGTTCTTTATCGTCGCATCTGTGAATATTGTTATTTTAGGCTTTATTCATGAAAATTTGTCGACTCTTCATTTTTTCACAATCGCAGCAAAAATGTATATTTTTTCATATATTCATATTACTATTTTTTTTTTTTTTTTGGTAGCATTCCGAAAACATATTTTCTGTTCTTGCCTCAGAAGTAACATTTTTTAGATAAGCAGGAATAATTTCGTGCTCGAAACGCGTGTGATTTGTATATTTTTGTCTTTCATTATTGATAAGAATAACGAAAATCGACGAAGCCAACGCATAGTTTGAAAATTCAATGAATTTCAAAAATAAGAAAAAGAAATTTGTGTTCTTTAATAACGCGAGGGTGATATAATGAAGAAAAAAGAAACTGAGAGAATACGACTATTGAAGAGATTTATTGCTCAATTAAATTTCTTTTCAATCTTTGATTCAACTAGTAGAGAAGAAACGAACAAAAATGAAAAAAAATATATATATATATATATATATATATATATATATATATATATAAGAAAACCCAGTGAATTCAATCGTGAAAGTTACGAATAAGTTTTATGATTGATCATTGTAACGTAATTGGATATATAATTTTAAGGGTATATTATATTTGAAATAATGTTCGATCGTGCGTGTGTGAAACTGCAAATGTGTGTGAACAAAAAGAAAACAAAGAAACAAATGAAGATATAGTGAAAACTAGGGAACAGAAAACGAAGAAAAAAACGATTAATTATGAATTAACTAAGGCCCGAATTTTAAGATCTTAAGATGAAACTTTCCATTGAACTTAAGTTCAAACTTAAGTTTGAACTTGAGTTAAAACTTAGGTTCAAGCACAAGATTGATTCGAACTCAAGTTGGAACTTAAGTTCAAACTTAAGTTCAAGCTCAAGATAGATTTTAAGATCAATCTTCAAACCAAGTTTAAGTTTGGACTTGAGAATGAAGAAAAATTATGAAGTTTAAAATTAAGAATTATAATGGGAAGTTCAAACTTAAGATAGATCTTAAGAAGTTAATATTCGGGCCTTAGACGATGAAAGACGAATTTACGAAAAATTATATAGCTATATATATTCACGGCAGTTTTAGAAAGACAAAATAATTGCTAAGGTGTTTTGAATTGTAGGCGAAAGTAAGAGAGAGAGAGAGAGAGAGAGAGCGAGGGTGAGGGTGAGAGAGAGAGAATATATGTATATATATATATATATATATTAGCTTTTATACTGCCAATATAACCAGAAAATTGTTGACTGGCAATTAAATCGCAGATCAAAAATACAAAAAAAATAGTGATAGCCAGATAAACTTGTAGGAACAAATTTTGAGCAAAAAAAGTGTTTCTTCGCTCCGGATAAAAAAAAATTAATGTAACGCGAAAATCAAATACTTTGATGTATATCCAAAAAATTATTCAAACAAAAAAAAATCAGTGAAACTACGCATATATTAGATACATCAACGACAAGGAACAAATGAAAAGCTGCAGCAACGATAAAACAATCCGAAGAAAAAAAAACGCAAATAAACGTTCTGTGGAAACGAAAAAAAAGCCTTAGTAATTATTTTGTCTCTTTAACTCATCCATTTATATTTTAAATATATATAATACGTATGATACATAAATATATAATACTTATCTATAGATGCTCCGTACACCGCTAATGCATCGTGACATTATTATTACGGTTATTATTATTATTATTATTATTATTATTATTATTTCTACTAACACGCTGCTCATCGATCATCGAAAAAAAAGAAACATTCATCGCCCTTCATGATTAATCAAAAATTATGCGCTGTTTCATTTGCTCGCTTGGTGGAGGATATTTTAGTTCATAATTTTTCCTATCCCGCATAAATCGAATAGGAAAAAAAATATGCACGGATGCTTCCTTGTTTTAGGCACGATTTTTGCATGCCTTTTAATAAGCATTTGACCCATTAATCCTTGTGAAAACAATAAATCTATGTGATTTTTTCCTCCCATCAGATCGCATTCAAAATGGCCGTCTGTGTATACAAAATGGCGTCGCGTGATTCAAACCAAAATGGCGGACTTTCCAAACAGCTTTCCTAACCTTACTTAGCTCGTTGTATCTTCGTGAAACATCATTTCTGATAGTCAATTTGGCAATTGCATGTTTTCCAAGTGTTAATGGGTCAACGATTTTTTACAATTTTATCGATTTTATAATATCTACGGAATTGGGGAGAAAAAAAATCGTCGCAAGACAAAGCCTCTGCCCTGATGTGGTCTTTTCACCGCTTTCGAGTCCAGCAAAGAATCTTTTTTCTCATTGTTACAGGAAAAACACACCTCGTCGAGTCATCACAAGAGTTCAAACAAATTGTCGCAGCAGCAGCAACAACAGCTTTTGTTGCAACAACGACAACTTCAACAACAGCAACAACAACAACAACCATCACAACAGCATCAGCAACACTCGCACGCAACGTAGTACGTAATGTATTATGGATCGGCGATAGAAAAAGAAGAGAAAGAAAATTCAAATGCGCATTGAAGCGTTTTAGGAAAAAATTAAATAAATCGTCCAAACAAGAGCAATTGAGAGAGAGAGAGAAAGAGAATAAAAATGGCGAGAGCAGAATGATAATCGCGCTATCGTGCATTTATCTTGTTTAAACGAGATTGGGAGAGAGAAAAGGAAAGGCGGGATTTTCGAGGTTAAGTACGAGTGGCCGTTGGTCCGTCGCCATTTTGTTTCGTTACGCCGCTATTTTGTGCTCGTGGCATCCATTTCGAGAACGTGACGGCACCAACGGAGAGAGAAAAAAATGTTTTAAACAAAGAAAAATCTCATTCTCGTTTCACGTTATATCGTAAAACGACTAAGTGTAAACGTGTGCCAGTTTTACGACGATCGCCTTTTTTTAGTTACATTTTTTTTTTTGTTAACGATTAATATTATTGTAATAGATTAATTTAAAAAGAAGGGAAAAAAGCCCGAAAGATCACGGGCTCGTTTCATTTGATAGTGAAATTATTATTATTTTTTTGTTTTTCGAGCGATTGTGAAAAAACTCGGGCCGAGTTTTCGAAAAATTGCCGAGAAAATTTTGTAACTCGTAAGAGAGAGAAAAAAAAAACAAACATGAGATTGTATAGAGACGCAAGCTGGCGCCTTACGTTAGCCAAAGTTTAACGTAATCGAAGTTAATAATCGACCGAAATCACTTCTCGGATTAGATAAACGGAATAATTATTGATTAAAGCACGGAAAAAAAACCGTTAAAAAATAATTACACACAGACACGCGCATATATACATATATATCTATATATATGAGAAAAAATTACACAATTACACGATGAATAAATAAAAACACGTTTAATATGAAATTCGGGAAAATTGAACAATTATAATAACAAGAAATATATTCTTACTCAGGTGAAAATAATTTTCGCGCTTATTATTGATAAGCGCGAATTCAAATGAAACCCCGAAAAAAAAATGCTCCCTCTCGAGTTGCTTCTGTTTTTTCTCCGTATATCGTCAACGCGCGTACATATTTTCTCTAATTTCCTCTCGTTACGAGAGAGATATTTATTCATTCATCGATTCCTCTTCAGTTCTGTAAATAGTCACTCATATATGACCCTACATCCCCTCGAAAAAACGGTTAAAAAAAACATATATAAGTATATATATAAATCTTTTTTTTCTCCCCGTCCTTTTCCGTAAACAATAACGACGCTACCGCGTCTCTTGATTACACCATAACGTAGCGACTAATCCGATTATACTATACGCCACTTGGTATAATTGAACGATCGATTTAAAAAAAAACCATGATTATTGATTATTGAACTATTATTATTAATTATTATTATTATTATTGAATGATTATCATCAGACTGTAAATAAAATTATTTTGTATGCCAAAATAAACCAAATGGATGAGACTCTGCGCGTGAGAAAGGAAGTAAAAGAGAATCACTGAAAAAAAAAATTAAATAAATGATAATTCAAAGTAAACAGATTCAAAGTGCGCACACAGCCAAGGCGACTCGTTCGAACGTCGCTTTTTCTATAAATATAAAATATATAGAAAGAGAAGGGTTTCGTTGTACGATTAACATTGGTGCAATTGGTTATACGAAAAAAAAATGAAGAAAGAAAAAAAAACATAAAATACAAAAAATGGTGAAAAAAAAATTGCGGAAAAAAATTTTTTGTGGCAGCTCGGAGATCTTCGTTGTTTGTCCTGTAATCGGTTTCATCTAATCGAGCTCTTAGACTTAAGATAAAATTAAAGCGAAGAAAAATAAAAACGATTCGAGACAAATTTAAGGACACACTGCATATCGTGAGAAATTTTGTCGCGAGGCCTAAATCGCTTCTGCGTTAAGCTTTTAGTTAGAGTAAAAGATTTAAAGAAAAAAAAAGTTAAAAATTGAAGAAAAAAAAATACACGAAGAGAACGAGTAAAACGAAAAATTTCGAAATACGCGCCGGAGGCTGATGAGAATTACCTAAAGCAAAAGACGTAATGAGGGGGAAAAAAAAAGTGAACATTGTTGTTATCGCCGAAGATTGAGGATAAGAGGAGATATAAACGAGCGGAGTCTGTAAAATAAAGAAAGAAAAAACACAAAACTGATCTATGTGTACCTTTTCTTTACCCCCACGAATTTCCCTGAATCTTTCCAAGTGACTCAAACTTAAGATCAAATTTTCCATTGAACTCAAGTCTGAGCTTAGGATCGAACTTAAGCTGCAATTTAATTGTGAGATGAATCTTAAGTTCGAACTTAAGGGTCATTATAAGTTCATACTTAAGTTCAAACTTTAGTGCGAACTTCAGATCGATCTTAAGTCCAAACTTAAATTTGCTTTGAAGTTTGAACTTAAAATGCATCTTGAGCTTAAACTTGGTTTCGATCAAACTTAGGCCCGAATTTTAAATTCTCATGATCCATCTTGTGATGGATCTTGAGATTTCCATTGAACTCAAGTTGGAATTTAAGATCGCACTTAAGTTTCAATTTAAGATGAATCTTATGTTTGAACTTAAGTGTCATTATAAGTTCATACTTAAGTTAAAACTTTAGGGCGAACTTCAGATCGATCTTAAGTCCAAACTTAAATTTGCTTTGAAGTTTGAACTTCAAATGCATGTTGAGCTTAAACTTGAGTTCGATTAAACTTACGTTAGGCCTGAATTTTAAATTCTTAAGATCCATCTTATGATCATACTTTCCATTGAACTCAAGTTGGAATTTAAGATCGAACTTAAGTTTCAATTTAAGATTAATCTTATGTTTGAACTTAAGTGTCATTATAAGTTCATACTTAAGTTCAAACTTCACTGCGAACTTCAGATCGATTCTAAGTTCAAACTTAAATTTGGTTTCAAGTTTGATCTTAAGATCCATCTTGAGCTTGAACTTAAGTTCGATCATACTTCTTCTTTCCTCGACTATGTTTTTTGACATTATAGTTGTCAAACTAATTGAGTTCGATCGAACTTAAGTTTGAACTCAAGATGGATCTTAAGATCAAACTTTCAACCAAGTCTAAGTTTGAACTTAAGATCGATTTGAATTTCGCACTAAAGTTTGAACTTCAGTATGAACTTATAATGGCACTCAAGTTCAAACTTAAGATTCAACTCAAGTTCCAACTTAAGTTTGATGGAAAGTTTGATCTTAAGGTCTTAAAATTCGGGCCGTAATTATTTTGATAACTAATGTCAAAAAATACGGTCGAGGGAGGCGATGCAAGAGGTTTGATCGAACTTAAGCTCAAGATGGATTTTAAGATCAAACTTCAAACAAAATTTAAGTTTGAACTTAAGATCGCTTTGAAGTTTGCACTAAAAGATGAACTTAAGTATGAACTTACAATGATACTTGAGTTCAAACTTGAGATTCATCTTAAATTAGAACTTAAGTTCGATCTCAAGTTCAATCTTAAGTTTGACCTTAAGAACTTAAAATTGGGGCCTCTGTATGAAAAAGAGCGCAGTTTTGAAATAAATGCTCGTTTAATAGGAAAATATTCTTGACAAAGTAAACTGCACTGAGAAATAAACGTAAGCGAACATTTGCATGAATTTGTCGATTTTTTTCGCATTCATAGTCGAAAGATTATTTTCTATACCGAATTCACGTATTATTAATCCAATCCGAGACAATTTGTAAAAAAGAATTGACAAATTGTAACAGCGATTGACCTTCGAATTATTCAATTCCCTCAAACACTAATTAATTACCTACTTGATTTTTCAAAGTAGTGTAAAATTTTCAGAATTTCCATATTTAAGAATTTTCATGACTTCACGTAAGTATGAGAAAAAATTGAAAAAAAATTTGCCAAAAATATGTATCGTCTCGACAATATTTCAATTCTCAAGATTTGTATAATTAGGATTAACCTAATGGGACATTGGTGGAAATGGATAAAAATCTGAGATCGTTATCCTGCGAAAAATTTTCAATATAAAATCATCTATATACATAGAATAGGGTATTTTAGAGTTTTTTTTTATTCACAAGCGTGAAAGAGTAATTGTTTTTGTAACAAGAAATTGTGGTTGCTTTGTGTTTTTTATTTTTATTTTTTTCAAATAGTTCAAATCTACGCGATACTGCTCGCGTTGGAGGCGATTCTCGGCCACAAATCTGCACATTCCTTGGCAACGGGTCCCGTTATCGCGGAACCCTTCATCTCGCCTTTATTATTGACAATTACACCTGCATTGTCCTCGAAGTATATAAAAACCCCGTCCTTCCTCCGAAATGGTTTTCGTTGGCGGATAACTACCGCAGGCATAACTGCAAAATACGACACAAGTGAGGTCAACACGTTGTTTCATCGATTATTCAATATTTCTGTTTTGAGGGATGTTTGCAATACGCTAAAACCTACGATAATTGAATTTTTTTTTCAATAAAGCGAATGATGAAAGTAAATCTGGAATCTGACGATTTTTCTATTCTTACCATTTCTTCATTATTTATGAAAAATTTCAAAATTCTATAAACACTTCTAAAAAATAGCTGTCTTTATGAGGCGGTTTGCCACTGATGTGACCATCTTTTTTTTTATCTTCCCACTTCATGATCGTAATTAAGGCGAGGCTAAATACCGACATGATTTCTTAAGTCCTATATTATCGACTCAAAATCGCTGTCCAAACTTTTTCCAATACCGGTGGACGAATATCAATTAAATTTATGAATGAATGATGAATGAATTGCAAAATGCAAACGCGAGACATAAATCAACGTTTTCGTTAATTGCCACTGACTTGTCAGACAGTTTGGGTAGAATCTGATGAGAATAATATTTATTTCATGAGAATTCCACATGGGGCTGCCCTCTTTCGGATTTCTGTGAACTTGATTTCGCCATTTTGTTTTTCGATAATACACTAGATTTATCAACAGTTATCTCGTGATTTGGATTCCAAACTTACGTCGCGATTTTTTCATAAAATAATGTCGAAGACGTATCGATATTCGTACTTTAGTGTTCGTCATGGAGCCCCACTCTTGGTTTTAACCGAAATGTAGTAGAAACATTATAATTTGATATTTTCAATTACAGATTCCTGGTGATAATCGGATCGGTAATTTTTTTTTGTATTTCGAAAAAATTTTAGTGGGGCTCCATTTGTGCCATAATTCTGATGATACTGTCAAAATTTTATTGATTTCCATCCATTCGTGCCAGAGCAAGTTTGGAATCCATTTTCGAGGTGCAAATGTCGGTATTTAGCCTCCCCTTAATGCTGAAAAAATTGCGTCAAAGCGGAAAATGATAAACATTAAAAATTTGAATGATTCTTTGAATCAGACACTTGAGCAGAAACAATTTAACGGTAAAAAAAATCTATTGCAAATGGAGCTAGCATTTCCATTCTATAAAAATGAAGATAAAAAGCATGAATAATTGACAAATAAGACTGATAAAATTTTCAAAGATAAAAAATAACAAAAATAAACTGTAATCCATCAACCGAATCGGTCAGAGAAGAGATTGCATTTTTCCAAAACAAAAAATTCAAGCAATTTCAGAAAACTACAAATCAAAGTGACTTGTAGGATGGACTTCAAGTTTCGAATGCTCAGTTGATCGAAAAACTGACAAATGTATTTGTTTAACGAAAAATTAGAAGTTTGGCAAATAATAATTTCAAAAATTGGTAAATAATAATTTCAAAAATTGAGAGATGTTTCAAAAATTATTTCCAAAGTGTTAACATGCTAAATAATAATTTCAAAAATTGAAAGATGTTTCAAGAATTATTTCCAAAGTGTTAACATGCTAAATAATTTCAAAAATTGAAAGATGTTTCAAGGATCATTTTCAAAATGTTAAAATGCTTTCAAATTGTTTTTTAAAAAAGAAAGAATAAATTTATCGATTTTTCCGTTCATGCGAGCATTCGGAACTTCAAGTTTATCTAATAGGAGCACAAGTTTTTGGTTGAAAACCTAATTTTTCAACTCACCTTTTTTTCTTAATTCTGGCTTTCCTTTCTTTACTGTGGCAACGATCATGTCACCTGAACCTGCCGCCGGAAGACGATTCAATCGTCCCTTGATTCCCTGAACAGCGATAACATAAAGATTCTTTGCGCCTGGAGAAGCAAAAGAGAAAAAAAATGGAATCCACTTTTTAAAAAAAAATCCACTTGATCAGGGTGTCTAGTAAAATTTGAAATGAAAATTCAAGGATATTTCAAGGATTTTACAGGATTTTTCAAGGACTTACATGAAGTAAAAAACCTACATAATGAAACACAATAAACATTTGTATTATTTATTGAAATCTATGATTTTTCAATGTTATATTATTTATGGCGGAGGTATATTTGACTCGACTAGCGACATTTTAACACAATAAAATGAAATCATAGAAAAATTCAAGACTACGCACAAAATTCAAGAACATTTCAAGGACTTTTCAAGGGCGAACAAAATCCAAGGACAATTCAAGGACTTCAAGGATGGCTAGACACCCTGTTGATTCATTGTGAAATGTCATATTTAGCGGATTTTCAGCAGTCAAGTTTTTTCGTCGAAATTCATTGATTATAAATACGAAATTTCGACGTTTTCGGGAAACATGTCAGTATTGTTGCTAGCAGGGAAAAATCCATTTTGGAGGTTATATTAGCATTTTTTTCAGATATAAACTCACCAGTGTTGTCTGCACAATTGATAACCGCACCGACTGGCAAACCCAGAGATATTCGAAATTTGGCTCCCGCCGATCCACCACGTCCTTAAAAAACAAAGAGACAAATTTTAAGAAGAAAAAGATGACGGTGAGTGCGTAAAATATGCGTTGAGAATTTTTGGTTAAACACGTAAAGCACCCAAACACAGAGGAGCCATCGAACGACCGTCACTTCGCGTTTCATTATTTTCACGTTAATGTCGATAATACGAAAAAATGTTGTCGTTAAATTCATCATCGTTGTTTATGAAAAGTGATCACGACACTCGCGTTCGTGGATGCTGCTCATTATCACGGATTTTCACGGATTTTACGGATATCGTCGAGAACCTACCTCTCTTCGACATCTTGGCGTGTTTGAAAGAGATTGAAACAAGTCAATGCGCAACAAGGCTTGCGCAGCTCAAGCCCGACTTCCGGTTCTTCGGCGCTGGCTGCACACTTCCCGTCATTTGAACGCTAAATTAACGGTTTGATTATTTATTCGTTGAACTATTTCGTATTATCACCATCTTCGTTTGCATTTTGAAAAGAAAATGTTTAAGAAAACTTGGGAAACTTTGAACAGGGATGATGCTGCAGAAATTCCATTGCGAATTAAACTCAAAGACGCTGTTTTTTCGTCCATCAAACTTCTCGAGGTTAGAAAAATATTTATAAACTCATTCGTAATGGATCATTTTTTTAAATATTACAGTAATTTTCATTCTTCTACTTAAACTTTATTTAAGCATTGATATACACAAAATTTGGGTTTTTTAGAATGAAGATCCTTTTGCGTGCATGCATGACGCCGTGGCAATTTGCGGCAAAAATCCTCGAGATATTCACGGTATAATCGTGTGCACGAATTTCTAATGTTGTCTCCCACTCTTTGCTAACATGTTCATCGAATTTTCATTTTCAAGTCAAACGGGCTTATCACGAGTCTTTTAAACAGGAAAATTGCGCCCTTCCGACTCTTATAATATGTATTATCATTTTCATCATATTCTGCGATCGGTTCATACTGAAAAAAAAAATTAAGTTCGAGTGATATTTCGCGGTTGTTTGACCGCGTTTTTATCATAAACCTACTAAAAATGCCGAATGTTTTACTCACTGACGCCATGGAAATAGAGCTGGGAGGTATTTTTATTTTTTTTTAATTAGAAATAACATTTTCTTTTCAATAATCGTGGCGCCGCAACTAACATAACCTCAACAAGTCACGGCATTTTTTCTAAGATTTTCGCTCAATTATCCTTCAATATATCCCATCATATTACCAAATCTTAAGACAAAATATTTTATTTTTAAAAATTGTAGTTTTGAGACATCGTGCAAAATGAAAATGCGAATTTTGCTTCTTAATTATTTTGACGCATTCACAAGTCTTGTATGCGCAAAAGACTTTCCCGAGTTTATTACCTTCCTTGTTCATAAAGCTTCGCAAATGCATCTAATTGTGAGGAAACAATACACAGATTTTCAATTTGTACGTTATTTTTTGCTAATATATATTTTAAAAAAAGAGTACTGACATTGTATTAAATTTGCAACCCTACAAAATTAACTTTTCTTTTAAAAAATTCCTTATTATACAAAATAAGGAAGTCTCGATCAGTTTTTGCAAAATTCATTACTAAACACATTTATATTCTGATCTATGTACAAATTTTACTTTGCTATAGCAAAATATCAAATTTCTTTTTAAATTGAAAGTATATCCCTAAATCTGCATGTCTCGATTGATTTTTGGAAAATTCCACCATCATTTGAAACCTTACAAAAGTAACTTTTCTTTTAAAAATTTCCTTATTATAAAAAATAAGGAAAGTCTCGATCAGTTTTTGCAAAATTCATTACTTAACAAATTTATATTTTGAACTATGTACAAATTTCAGATTGCTATAGCAAAATATAGAATTCTTTTTTAAATTGAAAGTATATCCCAAAACCTGGATGTCTTGATTGATTTTTGGAAAATGCCACCATCAATTGAAACCCTATATAATCAACTTTCCTTTTAAAAAATTCTGTATTATACAAAATAAGAAAAGTCTCAATCAGTTTTTGCAAAATTCATTACAAAACAAATTTATACACTGAGCTAAATAGAAATTTCAGTTTGCTATAGCAAAATATAGAATTCTTTTTTAAATTGAAAGTATGTCCCAAAATCGGGATGTCTTAATTGATTTTTGGAAAATTCCACCATCAATTGAAACCCTATAAAATTAACTTATCTTTTAAAAAATTCTGTATTATACAAAATAAGGAAAGTCTCAATCAGTTTTTGCAAAATTCATTACAAAAAAAATTTATACTCCGAGCTAAATAGAAATTTCAGTTTGCTATAGCAAAATATAGAATTCTTTTTTAAATTGACAGTATATCCCAAAATCTGGATGTCTTGATTGATTTTTGGAAAATTCCACCATCATTTGAAACCCTCCAAAATTAACTTTTCTTTTAAAAAATTCCTTATTATACAAAATAAGGAAAGTCTCCATCAGATTTTACAAAATCCATTACTAAACACATTTATACTCTGAGCTATGTACAAATTTCACTTTTCTATAGCAAAATATCAAATTATTTTTTAAATCGAAACTATATCCCTAAATCTGGATGCCTCGATTCAGTTTTTGAAAATTCCATCATCAATTTCAGATGAAATACTTGATAAATTTTTTTTTTTCAATTCAGAATTTACATTCAAGTCTATCTGCGTACAAATTTTCTGCTCAAAGTTGCCTTAACTCCATGATCGGTATTGACAATATTCAATTTCAAACTCTCATTCAAAATTCAATTTTTGAAAAAATGTTCGCATGCAACAAAAGTTTCCTTTTTGAGGAAGGAAAAATCACTGAAAATTGTATAATTTAATTAATTATGTTGCATTTTTCTATTTCCGGTATCCATCGTCGATGATGAAAAATCCATCAGCTCAAGAACCGTGGCCGCAAATGATATACATTTTTCAGCCTTACGAGGTCGAGCAAATACTTTTACCCGACAATGCAAATACTCTCGCTGTACAGACATTCTTGCGAATTTGCAGTCTCAAGTACGAAATCGTGCCACGAAAAAATGCAGAATACATGTCGCCATCGGGAAGGGTGCCGTTTATAAGATGCGGCGCCTTCGTCGTTTCGGATTACGAGAATATCGTTAATTTCATTGGCAACAAAGCCGGAAGCTTGTCGCACGATCTGACTGATCTGGAAAAGGGCGATATGAGAGCCTACATATCATTGATAAACAATGGTCTCGCAAATGCCGAACAATACATATGCTGGATGGATCCTGTGACGCTCAACGAAGTCACAAAAGCAAGACACGGCAGCGTTTATCCGTGGCCTCTCAATCATATAATCAATTGGGAGAAAGAACGTCAGATAACGAAGAGGCTCAAGATTCTCGGTTGGGGAAACAAAAAATTGGACGAGATTTATGCCGAAGTCAAAATGTGCTGTACGGCTCTCACAGAGAAGCTTGACAAAAAGCCATATTTCTACGGCGAAAAGTAAGTGCGAAGGAGAGGGCAAAAAATATATAAATGGAGATCCATTTACACTACCGGCGAAAGGTTTTCGGACAAAACTTCAAAAAAGGTCTGGAGCGTTTTGCCATTTCGCCGGAAGTCATTGTAAACTAATTTAACAAACGGCATTTTAAAGGGGAAGCATTCGGCTTAATTTCCTGTTTTTTAAATTATTTTCACAGTTTGTTTTTAGATTTGGACTCTATTTTGGAAACAACGGTTTTTCGCCTTTTTTCCCTCTCTTCAGGTGCACTTATCTTCTAGAGGAATTTTTTTATACATTCTTACGATTTGATTCATAAAGGGGAAAGCTTGAGCTTCAATTTCCTTTTTTTTTTAACTTTGAGCGATTTTTTTTTTCCAAAGTTATTCTGTTTTTCTGTGGAAAAAGAGGAAATTTGAAAAATCCCGTATAAGACGAAAACAAAGAGGATTTCTGAAAAACTTCAGGTAAGCAAAAAGATGCGTTTGTTTTTGTTGAATTCAGAGGCATTTTTTCAGATTTTTTTTCCAAAATTTTTTGTTCTTATTTTCTGGGTTGGAGCTCAGATCATTGAATCACCATAACTAGAGAACTATGGAATTATTGATAAAATTTCAAGTGGGGAAAATACTTTATTTCACCATTTCTAACACATTGGAATTTTTTCCGAAATTTTTTTTTCAGCCTCAACATGAGAAAAAAAAATGTTGAAAAAAAAATCTGAAAAAATTCCTCTGAACTCAGCGAAAACAAACGCAATTTTTTGCTATCTTGAAGTTTTTTATGAATCCTCTCTGTTTTCGTGTTACACGGAATTTTTCAAATTCCCTTTTTTTCATAACACGAAAACAAAGAGGATTCATGAAAAACTTCAAGATAGCAAAAAGTTCCGTCTGATTTCGTTGAGTTCAGAGTAATTTTTTTCGGATTTTTTTTTCCAAAATTTTTTTTTCTCATGCTGAGGCGGAAAAAAAAATTGGGAAAAAAATTTGAAAAAAAATTCCAATGTGTTAAAAATGGTAAAGTAAAGTATTTTCCCAACTTAAAATTTTCTCAATAATCCCATAGTTCTCGAATTAATTGACCGATCTGAGCTCCGACCCAGAAAATGAGAAACAAAAATTTTGGAAGAAAAAATCTGAAAAAATTCGTCTGAACTCGACGAAAACAAACGCAACTTTTTGCTATCCTGAAGTTTTTCGTGAATCCTCTTTGTTTTCTTGTTATACGGGATATTTCAAGTTTCCTCTTTTTCACAAAAAACAGAATAACTTTGGAAGCAAAAAATCACTCAAAGTAAAAAAAAAAAAGGAAATTCAAGCTCAAATTTTCCCCTTTATGAATCCAATCATAAAAATGTATTTAAAAAAATCCTCTGGAAGATGGCTGCATCTGAAGAGAGGCAGGAAAAAGGCGAAAAACAGTTGTTTTCAAAATAGAGTCCAAATCTAAAAACAAATTGTAAAAATAATTTAAAAAACAGGAAATGAAGCCGAATTCTTCCCTTTTAAAATGCCGTTTGTTAAATTAGTTTACGTTGACTTCCGGCGAAACGATCTAAAAAAATTTATAATTGATTTTGGGCCTGCCAAACAAAATGGGCAAAGTTTTGCTTGGATCAGCAAGCGAGGAAAAAATATCGTATATCACAATCTTCAATTTACAAATTCGAATTACATTATTAAATCCTGATAACTTTGCAGGCCCTCGGTCGTAGACGCCATGGTTTTTGGTCATGTGAGAGCGATCCTCAAGTTTCCATTTCCGACCCCGTCGATCCATCGATTGGCCTCGATAATCCGTTCTTTCCCAGACCTCATTTGCCATGCTCGCAGAATATCAGCGCGTTTCTTCAATGATATCCACGATGATGACTCCACAATCGATGATTTCGAATTTTTGAACAACGAAGAATCCTCGTCCTTGTTCTCGTCCTCGTCTTCCTCGGACTGTACGGATATGATTACCGACAATGACGCCGAAACTCTCGTATTCCTGCATGATCATTTCTCCAATTGACCAATAATTATGGTGATCAAATGAGAGAATCAAATTAAATTATCAGATACTGCTAAATTTACTTTGTTTCTAATTATGATAATTAATAAATCAATAATTCATAATAATAATAATCAATAATTAATAAATCAATTATTCATATATTATGCAAAAAAAAGTCCGTAGCATTGGTTAATAATTTTTAAAAAGGTTTTTTTTGAGCTTTTTCTACATTTTTACCGCAAACATCATTTAAATTTATGGAATAAAAAAACAAAAAAAATTCAAAAAAAAATTTGCGATTTTTTTGAATAACTATGAAAATATTTGTCGGATTGACATGAAATTTTCTCTATATATACTTCAATATATGTGGGTGACTTCATGTCAAATCGACCACTTTCGAACCCGACCCCTTTCGATTTGGCTGATTTTTTTTTTCCTTTTCTAAGCATTAAAAACATTTTTCAGGAAATTTTCAAATTTTTTTACCCAATCCAAAAAAAAAATTCTTTTTTTCATGTAGCTATAACTTCTTCAAAAATTGACCCATTAAAGACGCATTTTTTTTCAAAAATTTCGTCTAAATGTACTTTCCTAAAAAAATACAAAACAAAATTTGAGATATTAAAATCGATGAAATTTTTCACTTCTTCGAGAAAAATTAGCTTTTCCTCGAAGTTAGCTATTTTCAATTTTTTTCTTCACTCAAAAAATACTTTGATCAATTCCGGAAAACATGTCGTCCAAAATGAAGTAGGCCGACATTTCCTTCTATTTTTTTCACTTTAAAAAAAAAAAATCAAAATTTTTTCGAGGATTACCACTTTCAATTTTTGTTTCTTTTCAAGTTTTCAAACTCTGTGATCCTTTATAAATCCTCAAAAATTTCCAGAGTGGTATTTCGTGAAATAAGCCCAGCGGAAAAAAACAAAAATTTTTTCCATCGTTAAAAAAAATAGAAGGAAATGTCAGCCTACTCCGTGGGCGGCATTTTTTCCGGAATTGATCAAAGTATTTTTTGAGTGAAAAGAAAAAATTGAAAATGACCAACTTCTCGAAAAATATGATTTTCCTCGAAAAAGTAAAAAGTTTCATAGATTTTAATATCTTAAAATTTGTTTGTATTTTTTTTCAGAAAGTACATTTAAAGACGAAAATAAAAAAAAACGTCCCAATGAGACAATTTTTGAAGGAGTTCTAGCTATTTGAAGAAAAAAGGTTTTTAGGTTAGGTAACAAAATTTGAAAATTGCCTGAAAAACGTTTTTAATGGGGTAGAAAAGGAAAACAAAATTTCAGCCAAATCGAAAGGGGCGGGTTTATGCCCCATATACATGGAATGCCCCATATACATTACGAAAATGAATTGAGAAAGAATCAATTTTTTGAAAATCCTGACTCCGTATAACTCCTTAATGAATTTATTGCCAGGGGCCCGAAGGAACTGGACGCACTTGTATTTGGTCATCTGTTCACGATATTGACGACGCCGCTGCCCGACAACACGCTCGCCGAAATAGTCAAGAGCTTTCCGGATCTCGTGGAATTTTGCAAGAGGATCGAGAAGAGGTATTTCGCTCACAACGAGGAGGAATAGGATTTGCTGAGCTACTCGAGCTTCAGTTACATCGAGATCAGATACATGGACAGCGAGAAATTGCGGTTTTTGTGTTACGGCGATTCAACCGCCGACCGGAAGTCCTATCATCGCAGACAGATCTGTTCGATTCAATAAATTTGAATTTGAGAATTTTTCCAAAATTCACCAGTGATCGGCAGTATCGATTTTTTTCGTCAACAAAATGCATTATATTAATCATTTTTTTCGAAAAAATTAATAATTTGTCAAAAAATATTACTAATTTTTTATAAAAATTCAAAATTAGTGGAAAAATATTAGCAATTTTTCTGAAAAATTAGTGATTAGTTAGAAAATATTTTCAATTTTGCTTCCTCATAGAGGAAGCTTTGTTTTCGTGGAAAAATTTTTTTTCGCGATTTTTATGCCAATATGTTCAAAATGTCCTAAAACATCGAGAAATCATATTTAGAAAAAATGTCCGGATGTGTGTGTCTGTGTGTGTATCCTGAGTTTCAGATGTAAATAATTAATAACGCGAAAACGCTTCGAGATATCAAGCTAAAGTTTGGCACACTTGTCGAGCACGAATTGCTCTTCATTATGAAAAAAATTTGTTTTAATTACACCGGGTGTTCAGATTTTATCGACTTTTTTCGTTTTTGCAAGAATGGCGTAAACGCTCTAACCTCTGCAATTTTCAAGATATTGCACTCAAACTTTGTACAGAATTAGTATAGCTATTAAGGTTGTTTGGTATTGAATTTGGCGAAAATCCATCGAGAGATTAAAATTTTATGAAATTTTCAATTTTTTGAAAAATAGCCTGAACGCTCTAACTTGTGCAATTTTGAAGATATTGCACTGAAACTTTACACGGAGCTAATATAGCTATCGAGGATGTTCTTTATTAAATTTGGTGAAAATCGATCGAATGATTAAATTTTTATCAAATATTTAATTTTTACAAAAGAAGCGTAAACGCTATAACTTTTGAAATTTTTTAGATATTGCAATGAAATTTTGTGAAGAGCCAGTATAACTATCAATGTTATTCGCTATTGAATTTCGCAAAAATCTATCCAAGGATTAAAATTTAATGAAATTTTGAATTTTTTGAAAAATAGCGCAAGCGATAAAAATTGAACACTTTTTTAGCGTTAAATTAGCATTGAAAATTTCAAACTAATAGAAGTTGCAAATTTTGCACATTGATTAATCATTTTTTTGAATAGTTAACAAAGCTTTCTTTATGAGGAAGCCAAATTTAATCACCATACTTTGTGATAAAGGAAGCTATGTGGACTATGGATAAAGATGAGGAAGCAATGTGCAAATTTCAATTTGCAGGGTTTTTCCAAAGAAATTAGTAATTAGTGACAAAATATTTATAATTTTTCTAAAGAATTAATATTTAGCGACGAAATATTTCCAATTTTTCCAAAAAAATTAGTAATTAGCGAAAAAAATATTACCAAGTTTTTTAAAATATAATAATTGGTAAGGAAAATATAACTAATAAATTAAAAAAAAAAAATTTGTAGAAAAGTATTGTCTATATTTACGTAGTTGTGTGTACGGATTGAGTCATGGTTATAAGCTCAAAGAACTCTATTAAAAAAGTTGTTTTATTTTTTAAAATAACTGGATCTTTTGAATATTTCACATATTAGTATTTATTGTATCGAATGTCATACGATATCATATAAGTTATTATTAATACGAATATTCAATCAGTACTTATCAAAAAATGCATTAGTAATTTTTTATTTGTTTATTACTTTTTCCAAAATTAATACAACATTTCTCCACAAATTATTGATTTTTTTCGGTTATTTCCCAATATCTTTCTCGCCAATTACTAATTCTTGGATAAAATTAGTAATATTTTATCGTTAATCACTTATTTTTTTGGGAAAATTAGAAATATTTTGTCATTAATTACTTATTTATTAGAAAAATTAGTAATATTTTGTCACTAATTACTAATTTTTTAGAAAAATTAGTAATCTTTTTTTGCTAATTGATAATTTTTTAATAAAAATTAGATATATATTGTCACTAATTATTAATTTTTACAAAAATTAGTAAATGTTCCCGCTAATAGCTAATCTTTTGAAAAAAATTAGTTATATTTTTTTGCTGATTATTAGTTTTTCGAAATAATTGGATAATAAAAATAGATAGATTTTTTTTGCCGATCACTGGAATCCACAATGTCAATCCAAATACTGTCGGAAAATTGTTTGATAACGTCCGATATACCTGAAGCACGAGTACCTCAGTAAAATGCGAAATAATGAAATATTTGACAAAGTCAATGATGAGATTGAAAAAAAAAAATTGACAAATAGTTAACTGCGTAAAGTCGTCATAGTTACGAGAGTTTAAATCACAGAAAGTGAATAGTTTTTGTTAGAATTTATCATTATTGTTATATATATATATATATATATATATATTATACTGTATATTTGTTTATACAGAAATTATCGATAACGTTGGATTTTTGTTTCAATATTTTTTTCTTCAATTTATTGATCATCGAAATATTCTTTGTGAATTATAGTGAAATGTGCAATTAACAACTCTGTACGTTGATGACCTTTTTCAGCTTTTATCCCCTTCACACTGTACCGATCGAGTAGAAAGAAAAACCGTTAAAAGACCAAATAACAAAAACAAAGAGTTAAGTACAGCGAGAAAAAGACTGTGACAAAAAAAAATAGAACACAAATGAGAGAAAGAATACTTATCAGCGTATTTGTTTGTACCGTCGAGGGACGATTTCAGCGATAAGGAAAAATTTCGTATAACGAGGCTCTTCTTTGAGGCTTTTTTTATCATCGCTCGTATATATTTATTTCATCGTAATTTATTTATGTCATCTGTAAATTTACAAACTCGCAAAGAAAAAAGAAAAATTGACAGAGTTTGTAAGCTCCGAGAATCAATTTCCGTCGATAAGGTCCGCAAAAAAATATTCAAAATTTCTCGTCGGAGGAATTTGGGTCAATTTTGTTATTATTATTTTTTTTTAAAGAAATAGAAACTTTTTTTTTTACTGTCATGTTTTTATCTTTTAATTATCGTGACACTTCTATATATGAATAAAACTGTAACAAAACACTTTCGCCGTTCCGAATCACTGAACAATTTTCATACTTATGTAACCACAATCTCACTCGTATCTTTATCGTATTTCATTTTTGTGGGAAATTTTGTTTATCCTCATTACGATTAAACGTGGTCCATCAGCCATTCGTATTCGCTTCTTTTTTTTTTTTTTTAATACGCATCGACGTAAATTCGCATTCAACAAAAATACGATCTCCGTCGAAAAAAATTCGATTTACATTCGTTCCTAATATATATATATTTTTTTCAATTTTCTTGTTTTTCCTTTTTTTTCAATATTCTTACATATCGGAAGATCGACGAGGAAGCATTGATCGATTTTCATTCTCGGTTGGTGAATGTCCGACGGATTTTGTTCAACGTACCGAGGAAAAAAAAATGTTTTTCGTTAAATAACGTTTATTGATCTTTTTTTTTGGTTCGAGGTTATGCTTCGGTTAAAAAAATAAAATAAAAATATAGCATTTATCGAAATGTCTGGCAACCAGTATATCAATGTCAACTTTACACATTTTCCATTCAAAAAAATCAACGCCATTCCATAATGGAAAAAATCAAGTCAATTTTTTAAATAGTCTACTTTAGAAGGCCAAGAAAAAGCAAATTTAAAAAAAATTTGTTCTCAGCTCCTTTATCAGATATGACTATGAAACTGTTATTACAACAATGTTCCATCCTTACAAAACAAAAATTTATTTTTTATTTTCATTGTTTGAATAATTTATAGAAGGCCCCAAAGTCAAAATTTTCTCCCCATTGCCGACAGTTAATAAATAAATAAATAAAAAAGCATTTTAAAGATCAAGGTTTTTTACACAACAATCGACCACCATTATTGAAAAATCGATTTAAAAAAAAAAAGGATGTTTGAAATAAATTGTGAAAAATTAAATTTTTATTTTCATTTCAGACATCCGCCATTTTTGTTTAAATCGATTTTTCATTAACGGTGGTTAATTTTTGTGTAAGAAACCTTCCTCTAGAAAATGCTTTTTTATTTTTTTGTTTCAGACTTGCCAATCCTGAGATTCGCCATGCAAAAAGACATTTTCGACTTTGGCGCCTTCTATAAATTATTCAAACAACGAAAATGAAAAATAAATTTTTGTTTTGTACTTTCGAAGAATTAAATAATGTTGCAATAACAGTTTTATAGCCATATCTGATAGAGGAGCTGAGAAAAAAAAATTAAAAAATTTGCTTTTCTTTGGCTTTCTAAAGTAGACCTTAAACGTAAAGAAAATTACAATCTCCCACTCTTTCATACGTATAAGCTCATTTTCGCAGGCAAAAAGAACTTCACATCGGACATTCACCTCTTTCGTTTCCTCACGATTCACAATTTTTCTTTTTTTTTTTCTTTTTTTTTCTTTGTAACTCTTTCCCTCCTTTCTCTTCATTCTACAAGAGCGTTTGCGCGGTGCATACTTTTTTTTTATTCGATCTTCGAAGGATCATTTACTGTGCGAGCTACGAAAAATAATTGTATCGTATAGTATTGCGGTATTGGCTCGATTATACACGGTGTCTAGTGCATATTAAAAAAAAACGATGAAATTTGAGGTATTTTCTACCATTTTTTCGAAGAAAAACATACAAATAATTGTTTTCAAAGAATAAATAAAAATCTTAAATTATTTGTTTTACTAAAATTGTTTGGGGTACTTTCATTGAAACCGAAAATTAAAGTTAAACAAACGTCAAAAGTTTTTTTTGTAGAAAAAAATTTCATTCTATTTTTTGCGATTTTGGCCATTTTGTCCATTAATCGCGCTCTCAATGATTGCAAAATAGAAAAAAAAATTAAATGTCAGTGGTAGGTAATAAACAACAATATATACGTATTAGGGTGAATCGAAAAAATTAAAAACTGTTGGCTACCCTCAAAAATCAAAGATATCGTTGAACACATATCTGGTCAACTTATATAAAAAAATTCAGAATTTTTTGAATTATCTCTTTCCGTTTATCAGTGATATAGTAAATTTAACGCTAAAAATGGCGGTTTCAACGTCCCGCGCGCCCTCTAAAAAAATTCAAAAAATCGAACCGCCGTTGCACAGAGACCTTTATTTCAAAGATATCTTTGATTTTTGAGGGTAGCCAATAGCCTTTAATTTTTTCGATTCACCCTAATATATATGTTTTGGAATTTTAAGATTTTGCCTTGTCTCTGGATTTAAAAAAAAAATCTGCATTCTAATTCGTGTTTTTGGTAAAAGATTTTTTTACAAAAAACAAGGATCTTGAAAGGACTACTAGACACCATATTATTTTGCAAAAAAATTGCAAAAAATGAGACTGAATAATTTAGCGTGTGAAAAAGAAATTTGTGCCGGTCTCTATTTAACATAAACACACTCGTAATCATGATTGGAAACGATTCATCATCATCGAGTAACGATCAAAAAGGACAGTAACAATGATGTAACGAAAAAAAAAAAAAACGAGATTGCGTCGAAAATAAAATAATCTTGCCCATCGAGCACGTTTCGTCTCTTATACTCGCGTCTAACAAGTTTCGAACTCGCTGCGAGTTTTTTTTCTGTTTGTTATCGAAGTTCACGAATTTTACGCGAGTTCTCCGCGATAACATCAATAAGAATGATAAAATCGATAATATTTCAAATAATCGATATTAAAATTAATTAATCAATTATAATATATGTGTACACATATTTTATATATAATTATATATATAGTATCTTCTTTTTTCTTTTCATAAATCTCAGAGTCCTGGAGACCCTTTTTTTTTACTTTAAACTTAAACTTCTTTTCTCAATTTCTCGATTATCATCCTCCTCGCGTATCATTTACAATGTTTTTTTATATATATTTATATATATGGGGCATACCATGTCAAATTAACCACTTTTAAACTCGACCCCTTCGATTGGCTGAAATTTGTTTTTCCTTATCTACCTCATTAAAGACATCTTTCATGTTTTCAATTTTTTTTTACCCAACGCAAAAAACAGCTTTTTTCAAAAATCTTCAAAAATTGACTAATTGGACCGTTTTTTTTCTAAACATTTTCGTCTTCAGATGTACTTTCCGAAAAAAATACAAAAAAATTTTAAGATACTATGAAATTTTTCACTTTTTCAAGAAAAATCATTTTTTTCTGGAAGTTCGCCATTTTTAGTTTTTTTTTTCAATTGAAAAATTTCCTTCTATTTTTTCCATCTATTGAAGAAAAAAAAATGTTTCCCAGCTGAGCTTATTTTATAAAAAACCACTCCGGAATTTTTTGAGGATTTATAGAAGACCTCAGAGCTTGAAAAATTGAGAAAAAAAAAAATTGAAAGTGGTAATCCTCGAAAAAAAAATTCAAAAAAGTGAAAAATTTCATAGATTTTAATACTTCAAATTTTGTTTGTATTTTTTTCGGAAGGTACATTTACAGACGAATTTTTTTTTTTTAAACGTCCCAATTAATCAATCTTTGAAGAAGTTATAGCTATTTGAAAAAAACCTTTCTTTTGGCTTGGCTAAAAAAGTTTGAAAATTTCGTGAAAAATCTTTTTAATGGTTTAGAAAAGGAAAAAAGAAATTCAGCCAAATCGAAAGGGTTACAAAAGTGATCGATTTGGCATGGAAAGACCCACATATATTCGTTCGGTTAGAAATTTATTTACGACTATATAATCACTGAGCTAATTCTTGTGCTATATTTTGTGTAAACCTCGGTATTCTCGTTTTCGTAAACTGTTTTGAAAAGTTGCCGAAATCGAGGAATCCCTCTATCTGATAAAATTCTTTTTGCGTTTAACTTGTGTGTGTGTGTGTGATTCGCGACATTCAAGAATAAAGAAAAAACCGTTCTAGAACTGTTTTGTGTGTGGCAAGTGGACAATATTTCCTTTTTTTTTTTTACTCCTTCGTTGCTTTGATCAATTTTCTTTAATCGGGTGGCAAAAAACTAAACAGACGAAATTGCTCACGAATGTGCGGTCTCACGTCGCCACCGCGATTAACAAGGTTCTCCAAAAATGGCAAAAGTTTGATAAGCTCGCTGTCAGAACGATCGGCGAACCAGCTCTCAATCGGTATACCATTTTCAAGCTGATAACCAAAAGCCTGTGGACTGTTGTCGATTATAACGGTTTTTGACAAATCCCTGCCGAGTATCGACAAATCTTTGATATAATTGCCATTTACGCATACGCAATGTTCGCGAAATAGACGATATTTGATCAAACGACGCGTCGGATCAAGCAGATTCATCAGTTTATTCGCGTAAACGCGTTTGCTCGCGGTGAAGAGTATGACCTCGTACAGCGACGATACGTGCTCGAGAAATTCACGAAAGTACGGTCGTGTACGTACGAATACGGTGTACGTGACGTCCTGAAATACAACGGGAAAGCGAAATGCAGCGTCCGATAATTCTTGAAGACTGCAATGGACCAGGGTCTCGTCCTGTAACATTGACAAAGATTGAGCATTACATTTTTTCCATAATCTAATTGTAAAGAAATGAAGGAAATTTTTTTTTAAAAGCTTTTATTATTTGTTGAGAAAAAATAACTAAAAAGTTAAAAAATAATTTTATTCCAATTGGAAATAAGTTTTCAAATAAAAGCGTGTTACAGCCTCTTTTTTCCCTCTTCTATTATAATGTAATTCAATAGTAGTAAAATTTAATAGTAAATGTTCTTCAGTTATAGTCTATTTGTGTAAAAAAATTGAGCACGTTATCTCGAAAATACCTGAAATTATACTCTCCGCAGTGATTTTTCGAAAAATTTAAAATTTTATGCAATCTGACCGCTCCGATCGATTTTTATAAAATTCAAAAGCAAATGTTTTTCGCTGAGTTCGACCTACAAATAAAAGCGTGTTACACTCTCTTTTTTTTCCTCTTGTGTTAAAATGTAACACGCTCTTATTTGAAAACTTATTTCCAATCGGAATAAAATTATTTTCAACTTTTTAGTTATTTTTTATCAACAACTGATAAAAGCTTGTTATTAAAAAAATGTTCTTTTCGTTTATTTATTTTTTACTTTTCAGTATTTATGATGGTAAATAACTAGTTTAGTAATTTATATCTAGTTTCGCATAATTTTTGGCAAAAAAATTATTTTGCAAAATTGGTTAGACAATATTATTTCACACAATTAATTTGTAACATTTTTCTGCAAAATTTATGCAAACAAAATTTTGCGAAACAATTTTTGTGCAAAATATTTCCAAATTTTTTGTCATAATATTTCATTTTCATCCGATTTACATATGCATGACAAATTTGAACTCAATCGGAAACCGGGAAGTGGGTCAAATTTAATTTGCAAGATTTTATTACAGACAGAGACCGGGACAGGTGAAACTAAATAAACGCTAGTGATCGGCAAAAAAAATCTATTTTTATTATCCAATTATTTGGAAAAATTAATAATTAGCAAAAAAATATTACTAATTTTTTTCAAAAAATTAGCTATTAGCGGGAACATTTAGTAATTTTCCTAAAAATTAATAATTAGTGACAAAATATTTCTAATTTTTATTAAAAAATTACCAATTAGCAAAAAAATATTACTAATTTTTCTAAAAAAATAGTAATTAGTGACAAAATATAACGAATTTTTCTAATAAATAAGTAATCAATGGCAAAATATTTCTAATTTTCCCGAAAAAAATGAGTGATTAACGATGAAATATTACTAATTTTATCCAAGAATTAGTAATTGGCGATAAAGATATTGGTAAATAACAAAAAAAAATCAATAATTTGTGAAGATATGTTGTATTAATTTTGGAAAAAGTAATAAATAAATAAAAAATTACTAATGCATTTTTTAATAAGTACTGATTAAATATTCGTATTAATAATAACTTATATGATATCGTATGACATTCGATACAATATATACTACTTATGTGTAATTTTCACATTATAAAAAATTATTATAAAAAATAAAAACTTTTTGAATAGTTGTTTGAGCTTACAACCATGACTCAATCCGTACACACAAATGCGTAAATATAACTCAATACTTTTCTACAAATTATTGGTTTTTTTATTATTAATTAGTCATATTTTCCTTACCAATTATTATATTTTAAAAAAAACTTGGTAATATTTTTTTCGCGAATTACTAATTTTTTTGGAAAAATTGAGAATATTTTCTTTCCAATCACAGCCACTAAATTAAACGAAAAAAATTCTCTGACATTTCCCTGACATTTTCGAAAATCTCCCTGACGGATTTGTAAAAAAAAGTGACAAGGTAGGAACATTGCATTTTCCAGGGGAAAAAAAACAGACAAAAAATGTTCACCCATAATTTTTTTTCAACGCTGCACAGAAAAAAAAATGTTCACCCATACTCTTTTTTTCTCAATTTGATATTTCGTATTTTCCCTGACTAATATTTAATTTCCCTGACATTTCCCCGATTTCCCTGACACTCCAAAAATTCCCTGAAATTTCCAGGATTTCCGTGACAGTGGTCACCCTGAATCACTAATTTTTTATAAAAATTGCTAATATTTTTCGACTAATCACTAATTTTTTATAAAAATTGCTAATATTTTTCGACTAATTTTGAATTTTTATAAAAAATTAGTAACATTGTTTGACGAATTATTAATTTTTCGAAAAAATGATTAATACAATCAATATCGTTGACGAAAAAATCGATACTGCCGATCACTGATAAAAGCTTGTAAGAAAGCACGATATCTCGAAAATTGCTCAAGTTCTTAAGGGACATTTTTGAAAAATTGATAATGCGATCAAATTGAACGAGAGGATAAAGGCCGAAAGAGGACAAATGACGCGAATCTCACCAGATCAAGAACTAGACTGAATTCCGGGCTGCTTCGAGTTTTCAGAGGAAGAGCTGGACATCTGGCTCGCATCGCCGGTGTCAAAGGTGGCAGATGTTTGATAAAGACATAAGGATCGAAGGGGAGCCAATCTTCCGGCGCTTGTGTAACGATATTTTCCATATCGCAAGATTCGACGATTTCCTCACCGCCGACGTCCATGTTGTACTTTTCATCGTTGTAACGATGTTCATTGTTGTCCAAATTTCTTTGATCAACGTTATCGTATCTCTGTTCGATATTCCCATTCGAATCGGCGCCCGTTACATTTTCGCAATACTTTACCGAGGTATTGCTAACGATTGGATAATTGCTCGAGGTCGTTTCGTACCTCGATGAATCGATCTGCGACGGCACATTTTGTTTGCCATCGTTGTAATCGATGCTTTTGGCCATATCCAAATTTTTTGGGACATAAGTGTCGTTCTCGTTGCTGGAAAAGTAATTTTGGGCCGATGGCGAGGACGAATTTGACGAGGAAGAGTCCGACGCGAATGCGCCATTGTTGTCATTGTTGTTGCGCGGTGATTCGTCACCGCTGCTGCAACTGCTGTACGCAGGTGACGTTGTATTATTGTGCATCGTCGTGTTGTAATAATTGTCCTCGATGATGCTACCTTGATTGCCCCCGCAAATAGTCGAATAATGGAGCGACAAGATATCCACGACCGAGGACAACACGGCTGCTGATTCTTGCCAGTAATTATTCGGTTCGTTTCCTCGGAATCCTTTGAAAATACACATTGTTTCAAACCATTAGTCGTTTATCAATGGACGGGAAAAAGAGGTTTTTATCTTAGGAATCGTGCAAATTGAGAAATTTGAACGTTTTAATTTTCTTCCATCATTTGCATTATCGATATTAGTCGGAATAAATTTCACGTGAGTTTGGGTCCATTTAACTCCTAACTAGGAGTTAAATGGTATATTTTGAACATAGTTGTGAAAATAGTAATGTAAAAGTAATGCATTACCGATTACTTCAAACAATGTGTATTGAATGAGTTTTCCATTACAAATTACAAAAGGAACGTGTAATGAATGAATGTTCCATTACAAGTGAAAATAGTAATGTGTAATGGATGCGTGTTCCATTACAAATAAAAAGAGTAATGTGTAATGTATGCATGTTCCATTACAAATAATAAAAGTAATGCGTAATTACAAACTTAACAACATTAACACATTACAAACTTAAAAAAATAACGTATAATTAATGAGTGCTCCGTTACAAATTACAATTGAAAAAAAAAAGTAATTTGTAGTGGAGAATATTTCATTGAAAATTGTGTGTATCAAGTGTTTGTTAACTTTACTATCGAACTAGTAAATGTATGAACAGTTATTTTTTTGGGTAATTATTACTCCATTATTGTAAAAATTACAATTCAAGAATGGAGTAAAAATTGCTCAAAAAAAAAAAAATGTTCATACATTTGCCACTACGATAGTAAAGTTAACAAAAACTTGATACACAGGAATTATTTTCTTTGAAAAATTAATACTTTTGAGCAAAATAGTACCTGCTCCAAATTTGTTTCGAGCAAAATAAAATAATAAAACAGCAACGTGCAAGTTTCTGATGCGAGCGCAGCATTTTTTTAATTTGTAATGGAATATTCTCCACTACAAATTACTTTTTTCTCAATTGTAATTTGTAATGGAGCATTCATCCATTACACATTACTTTTTCTAATTTGTAATGGCATATGCATCCATTACACATTACTTTTTTTTATTTGTAATGGAGCACGCATTCATTACCCATTACTTTAAACAATGTGAATTGAATAAGTTTTCCATTACAAATTACAAAAGTAATGTGTAATGAATGAATGTTCCATTACAAATAAAAAGAGTAATGTATGCATGTTTCATTACGAATAATAAATGTAATGTGTAATGGATGCATGTACCATTACAAATTTAAAAAAATAACGTCTAATGACTGAGTGCTCCACTACAAATTACTTTTTTTTTCAACTGTAATTTGTAATGGAGCATTCATCCATTACACATTACTTTTTTTTTATTTGTAATGGAGCACGCATTTATTACCCATTACTTTAAACAATGTGAATTGAATAAGTTTTCCATTAAAAATTACAAAAGTAATGTATAATGAATGAATGTTCCATTACAAGTGAAAATAGTAATGTGTAACGGATGCGTGTTCCATTACAAATTAAAAAAAATAACGTGTAATGACTGAGTGCTCCACTACAAATTACTTTTTTTTTCAACTGTAATTTGTAATGGAGCATTCATCCATTACACATTACTTTTTTTTATTTGTCATAGAGCACGCATTTATTACCCATTACTTTAAACAATGTGAATTGAATAAGTTTTCCATTACAAATCAAAAGAGTAATGTGTAATGGATGCATGTGCCATTACAAATTTAAAAAAATAACGTGTAATGACTGAGTGCTCCACTACAAATTACTTTTTTTTTCAACTGTAATTTGTAATGGAGCATTCATCCATTACACATTACTTTTTTTATTTCGAATGGTACATGCATTCATTACGCATTACTTTTTTTTATTTGTAATGGAGCACGCATTTATTACCCATTACTTTAAACAATGTGAATTGAATAAGTTTTCCATTACAAATGAAAAGAGTAATGTGTAATTTATGCATGTTCCATTACAAATAATAAATGTAATGTGTAATGGATGCATGTGCCATTACAAATTTCAAAAAATAACGTGTAATGACTGAGTGCTCCACTACAAATTACTTTTTTTTTCAACTGTAATTTGTAATGGAGCATTCATCCATTACACATTACTTTTTTTATTTCGAATGGTACATGCATTCATTGCGCATTACTTTTTTTTATTTGTAATGGAACACGCATTCATTACACATTACTTTTGTATTTTGTAATGGTACACTTATCAACCTCACATTATGCAGTGTAATGGGTAATGAATACAGTAATGCATTATTAAAATAATGCATTATTTACAACTCCGATTTCGAACAACAAACCTGCTGAACAAGCACGATTTTCCTCGTCCTCGAGTAAACGTGCGATATCGTCCGAATTTGTCGAACCCGCGACAACATTAACGGCCAATGAATCCGTTTGATGAGGAGGCATCAGCTCAGCCAAAAGTTCCTGCGCGCAAGGACTCGTTGCAATTTTTTCAATAACTCTATTCTCGCTCTCTTGATTCTCCGTATGTTCCTGATGAGCTTTTTGCTGGGAATTAATTGACCCCCTTATCGTCGAGTCAATCGTTAGACTGTTTCGCCAATTTTCCTTAGACTCTTCCTTCGAGATTTTCGATGGCTGATAACGAGAAAACAACAAATGATAATAATTTTAAGGATTAAATTTTCACTGACCAAAGAAAAAAAATAGTGTACAATGATTTGAGATGATTAAGTGAAAATTCAGCTTACGACGTTGACGTCTTTGCGAGGCGGCCCACGCCTCAGCGGGGTCGACGTTACCATCGAGCGTTTTATGCATTTTCGACGACGCGGTCCTCTCTCACCTCGTCTGATTGGCGGCGATTTGGCAAAATGCAAAACATTCTCTTTACACGCCTGAGAACAAGTTTTTGCAAAATTAACATTTGGTACAAAAAGATGTTTTGAAAAAATCGGATGATAAAATAGAAAATTGAATTTATAAAATTGAGACATTCGAAATATTCGAATTATTCAAATCATTTGAATTATTCGAATAATTCGAATAATTATTTTTTGCTCTCAAACTGATCGTTTTCGATGAAGAAGTTGTGTTGTTCTATCATACATTTAACTTCATCATATTTTTTTTTATAGCTAACTACTGAAGTAATGAAAATTTTAATAAAACATAACTTTTAAAAGAAAGTTTCATTACCGACCTTTTAATGAGATGTAAAATTTAAAATATTTTTTTAGATATTATGCATATACATCGTTAGAAAAATTAACAAATAAATTCAATAAGCTGATCATTAGTCAAGTGTCGTTGAGTTTTTCGAAAGTTATACTCTCTTTATTTATCTGCAATATATTTCTCCCAAATTTTGAAAAAATTTCAACGACAAAAAAAAAGTCAATCGTTATATTTAGTTTCTCTTTCTCAGTTTTAACTATTGGATGGTAAATAAGAAATGATTTTTTATTGTTATGATCGGTGACTGTTTTTCTTCCTCGTTCTGAAATCTGGCTTTATTTTCAGCTACTGACATTAACTTATCCAATAATTTCGACAATACAGATATTCGTTTAGGTTTTTATCATAAACAGCGATTGCAATAACATAGTCTCTTATTTTTTACTAGTATTTAGGGCTATGCGAATATTCGAATTTACAAATTCGAATAGTTCGAATTATTCGATTCGATTTGTCTCGAATACTTCGTAAATTCGAACATTCGCACACCCCTAATTAGGACGTAAATTAAAATTCTTCGTGCATTTTATCAATTGAGTATAAAATTAATAATCCATACTATGATTTGGAAAATATGTTCATTTTAATAGGAGCAATTTATATCATAATGAGTTTAGAAAAAAATGTTCAAAGATCTTTCACACATTTGTTCCTGCGAAGGTGCAGTATCGTATTCAATGATACCGCACCTTCGCAAAATAGTTGCTCAGAAAATTTATCCAAGAGGCAATGTACAATCCTATTCAAAGATCCTGCAAAGGTATCGTATTCAACGATACTGCACCTTCGCAGGATCGTTGAATAGGAACGAAAATTTATCCAAGAGGCAATGTACGATCCTGCGAAGGTGCAGTATCGTATTCAACGATATTGAATCTTCGCAGGATCGATGAACAGGATCGTACATTGCCTCTTGGATAAATTTTCTGAGCAACTATTTTTTCCGTCGAATAATCGCCTTCGCAGGGTTTTTCCCTTTTCTCTCGAGTACATTGTCTACACGAATTTTTCTACCATCGAAGTTTGCAGCATATTTTCTCACCTCTTTGAGTAAATTTAAGGATCGCAGCCTCCAACGAGTCAACCTTCCACATCTGCTGGCCGCATTGACCCTTTGAGAGTTATTGCTGACGGAATTGATCTTACGCACAGCGCCTCTTTGTACTCTGCTCGAGGTAACGCAGTTCGCACCGGTCGAAACGTTGCTTCTTGTACTCAGGCGCCCTCGCAGCCTCCGACCTACATGTTCGCTTCTAAGCCACATCTCAGGAATCTTCACGATTTTTCTGCAACAACATAAACAATCTTTTGAATGTTCATCCTTGCGCAGGATTCAGGAATACGACAGAAAAAAATACTCGATATTAAAGGTCAAGAAGTAGTTTAGAAAAATGGGTACTAGTGAAAAGTAACAATTGATGTGTGTTCTCTTGATGGGAAAATTGGAACCAGCACAAATGTTCATCCGAATAACAATATTGCTGATCAACAAATAGCATTTCATTTCTTTTTAATAATATTTATTTACAGTTTAACAATAATCTCTTTGTTTGCCACGTTATTTGTAATTCTTAGAATGAAGAAAAGTCTGCGAAAGTATTATTACTTATTGAAAGCCTAAGATCCTTTCCATATACATCTCTCCATCAAACTGGTATAAACTTTTTCTACTTTTATTTTTCTCTAAACTTGCTATCGCTATTTTTTGCTTGAATTATCAATGCAAAACAAAACTTGAATGTTGTATCATTGGCAATTGGTTATTTTCAACAGCAAGGGTAACTTCCATGTATAAATCAGAGCTATGAAATCGTCATTGCAATCTGCGCTCGTAGCCAATCATATATTTAGCGAAAGATTGAAAAAAAAAACATCAAAAATTCATTTCTGGACAAAGAAATATTTATCTTTAATTTTGATTTGCTTACAAATGGGGATTAATATAAATATGAATTTTTAATACTAAAATAAGTGCAGTATTTATTTCTCACATAAATCCTTGCTCCGAAATAAAAATATTTTTCCAAAAATGTTCATTTCAGAGTAAAATGTAGTAGATAAAATTAAAAAACTTTCAAGAAAGTTTAAAAGACGCTTTTTTCAGATCCTAAATGAAATTTTCATTGCAATCTGTGCTCATAGCCAATCATATATTTAGCGAAAGATTGAAAAAAACACATCAAAAATTCATTTCTTGACAAAGAAATATTTGTCTTTAATTTTTATTCGCTTTTACAAATGGAGATTAATATAAATATGAATTCTCAATACTAAAATAAGTGCAGTATTTATTTCTCACATAAATCCTTTCTCCGAAATAAAAATCTTTCTCTAGAAATGTTTATTTCAGAGTAAAATGTAGGAGATAAAATAAAAAATCTTTCAAGAAACATTGAAAGATGCTTTTTTTAAATCCTAAATTAAAATGTTTAATGCAATCTGCACTCGTAGCCAATCATATGTATATCGCAGGATAGAAAAAAACTTCAAAAATTTATTTCTTGACAAAAAAATATTTGTTTTCAATTTTTATTCGCTTACAAATGGAGATTAATATAAATATAAATTTTCAATACTAAAACAAGTGCAGTATTTATTTCTCACATAAATCCTAACAACGAAATAAAAATCTTTTTCTAAAAATGTTTATTTCAGATTAACACGTAGGAGATAAAATAAAAAATCTTTCGCGAAAGCTTGAAATCTGCTTTTTTCAAATCCTAAACGAAGATTCAGCACAATCGATCGTGCCTCGAGCTGAGATTTATATTAATCTTTATTTTACACGTTACGCCGGAAATTCTCAAAGTATTACGTCAGAAAATAGCTTAGTCATTAAAATACATATATATATTCGGATTGCATAAACATATATACATAAATCGATGAAAAAAAAGTATAAATATAAAACTATCCGGTGTCACATCGATATTGATCTATATGGAGCAAACATTTCATTTAACAATATTCGTACAATAATTAAGCGGGAAATTCTTGACATAGTTTATCCGACGGATGTAATGAAAAAAGGGGCGTTCCTCGATTGTTTCGTGAAGTGGATGCGTCGCGACGCCACTGGGCAAACGAGATATCGATTTTGTGAGTTGTGACGCTCGCGTCGACTCCCTCTCTCTCTCTCTCTCTCTCTCACTCAACATATATCACAATCGAGAGTGCGAGTGAGAAAGAGCGCGCAGTGGCGTCGAGTCGCGAGAGAGACAAGAATAAAAAAAGGATTTTTATAAATGGTGCGTCGTTGACTTCTTTCATGGTCGTCCTATTATTCACTAACATACGAAGAATTATTGATTTTTCGTAAAAAAAACAGAGTACAAAAATAATAAAACACGAGAAAAATGTATCGCGATTTATTTGTTTGTATCGAAGAAAAAAAAAATTTGAAAGCGGCGTCGCGTCGAGAGAGAGCGCGGCAACAAACCCGGTTTGCTGTGTTATAGCGCCGTCTCTCTCATCCACGAGATTTTTAGCCCGCGGGAGCCGACGATTCAACGAAACGTCACGATGTATAACAACGAAAAGTATTACATATATCGCGTACTCACCATTTCTCCGAATATCACGGAAACGCGACGTTATTTTATTCTCCTTTGCCACTCGTTACCACTGTTTTAAACACCGAACTTTGTAACTACGAAAAATTTTCAAAGCAACCCGAATCCAAGCAAACGTCGCTCCGCGTACGATTTTTCACATTGCTTCCCCCTCCCTCGTAACACCCCGCCGCGGCTTCTCTCTCGCCCCGCGAACTCGTCGCGCGCGTCTCTACGACTTCCTCTCCCCTCGCCCTCTCGCCGCGCCGGCGATCCGCGAAACTACTAAAACAAACATGGCCGACGGCGTCAGTTCCCCACCCTCCTCTCGCTCACCCTCTCTCTCTCACACACACTCTCTCGCTCTCTTTCGCTGTCGTAAAAAACACAAAACACCGCGTGATCAAAACACCCGCCATTTTTCGCGGATGCGATCATTTTTTTTCGAATTTTGACTTTGATATTCTGGACTTTGACTTCCGGTCGAATGGCGGGAATATTTGAATGTATTGACCGTGAAATTTGCTTTAAAGTAGCTCAATTTCCGGCTGCAATGTTGCGAAAAAAGACCTTTTGATACTTCTTGAAAGAAGTTCCTGTGATTGCTGTCATGATTAATTCTCCGATTCTGCTCTTTTGACAAGAATGACACATAAATGTCTGTAATATCAGAGTTGTAAATAATGCATTACGTTATTCATTACTCATTACACTACATAATATTAAATGGTCAAGTGTACCATTACAAAATACAAAAGTAATGTGTAATATGCCTTTTCCATTACAAATAAAAAAAAGTAATGTGTAATGGATGAATGCTCCATTACAAATTACAATTTAAAAAAGTAATTTGTAGTGGAGAATATTCCATTACAGATAGAAAAATTATCGTGCTTGCATTAGAAAATAGCACATCGCTGTTTCATTATTTTATTTCGCTCGGAACAAATGGTAAATGTATGAACAATGATTTTTTGGAGTCATTTTTACCCCATTCTTGTAAAAATTACAATTACCACAACGATAGTAAAGTTAACAATCGGTACAAACTAATTATTTTCATTGAAAAATTAATAGACTTATACCTTTGAACAAAATAGTACCTGCTCTAAATTGTGGTAGAAACACACTTATTTGTAATGGAATATTCTCCACTAAAAATTACTTTTTTACAATTGTAATTTGTAATGGAGGACTCTTTCATTACACATTATTTTTTTAAATTTTGTAATATGGCACATGCATCCATTACACATTACTTTTATTATTTGTAATGGAACACGCGTACATTACGCATTACTTTTTTTTATTTGTAATGGAATACGCATCAATTACACATTACTGTTTTAATTTGTAAGGGAATATTCATTCATTGCATGTTATTTTCGTCATTTGTAATGGAAAACTTATCCAATACACATTGTTAAAAGTAATGGGTATAATTACTTTCACATTACTATTTTCACAACTCTGTGTCATATAACCAATACATTACATAATACATACAGTGGCCGCTCGCACAATTTATTGTTAGTCTCCCATAATTTAATAATTCTCATAATTTGATGCGTTACTATGGCAACGCGCTCCCATAATTTAACAACCCCTATCGGCGTTTTTCCCCACTCTAAACCTACACTGCCACGCTGAGTCCACACAGGGCGACATAACCTCAATTGTCAAATTTTTCACGCAATTAAACACGATGAATTAAATGTTATCATCAGTCAAGGTATATTTCTCAACGAAAACGGAATTTTTACACTTCGGAAAATATGAAACTTCCGTAAAATGTGCTATACAGATGTAAGTTTGCATTACGTTGTTTAGTAAAATGTTGTATCGTGTTTTAAGTGTTTTAACAGACGAATAGATTCGTTTTATGTTCGATTCTTTCCGACAAGAATTATAAACAATAAATCTCTGGTAAACATACGAAATTTTGCAATAATATCGCTGTCGGCTGTTCTAATGTACGTCTGTAATGCGTAAGCACAATTCACAGTTTGAATTTCCCGCGCGAAAAGACCACGCATGCGCTGAGACACGGAAGCGGGGCAATGAGGGGAAAGAATAAATGGGAGCGTTTCTGGTCCCGACGAATCAAATTATGGGAGCGTCCACTTTATCTGTCAGTGTTTCGCGGAAAAACCTAACCTAGAAACTACGCTGACGCACGAAACTGAACACCAATGAAATTCATGTTCCTGCTGTTCATCAGCCAATCAGCGCTCGCGAAAAATCCCGCCAAAATCTCTTTTCTTTTGTTCTTTGTTCGATGGCCGCCGGCCGCGCGCTACACTTCGCTTCGCCAACAGTTCGCGCGAGGCCAACAAGTGGCATGTGGCTTCGTTGCTTATATCCGTCAGCAAATAATTTCGAAACATTTACAAATCCACGATTATTTTTTTCAACTGTGCACCTGCTTTTTTGTAGTCATAGTCCTTTCTTTTCTCGCAACGGAAAATTGTGACAGCGAACGCGCTCGATTTCGAGAAACGTCAATAAAATCATCTGACAATAATTTCTGACTTGGACAACAATTCCTGCGATTAAAAAAAAAATGTACGTCAAAGTCAGAACTATCGATGGCAAAACCGAGCACGCATTCAACATTTCGAAGCTCATCAGCGTCGAAGATTTCAGGGTACGTTCAACCAATTTTTTGGCAAATCACAATTTTCTCTTCGACATTAAAAAGTATTATCATATTCATGATATTTTTGTTTTTTTTTCCGTATTTTTTTATTGCAATTTTCTATTTTTTTTTTCCATTATTGTATTTTTTTTTGTAGTTTTGTATTTTTTTATTTCCGTTGCACAGAAAAAAGTTCATGAAGAATTTTCCGTCGAAACTGAATTGCAACGCCTCTTTTATCGAGGCAAACAGCTTGAGAACGGTTACACTATATTCCATTATGGCGTCGGATCCGGCGACGTTCTACAATTGGTCGTCAAGACGAGAGTGGATGACGTGGCAAGTCAAGCGAGCACGTCGAATTCCGAGGGAAACGCTAAAAAAGATGAAGGGGCGGAGGCAAAAAAAGAATCGGGCGACGGTTTCGTCGAGGCTCAAAGTCCTTGGGCCAGAATAGGCGATCAGGTTGATTGTCTCGATCGCTCTTTCGGCGCTTGGTTCGAAGCTGTGATAATTAAGATTCTGAAAAAAGATTCGCCCGATCTCATTTATCGAGTTCAGTGGAGATTCATGGAGGACAACGACCATTTTGATGTTACGGAGGAGATGGTCAGACCCAGAGCCAGAAAATTATTGTCCTACGAAGATTTGGAAATTGGACTACGGGTCATGATTAATCATAATACGGAAACACCGAGCGAGGATGGCTTTTGGTTCGATTTTACAATATCAAAGATTAAGAAAACCAGAACCACGGAAGAACTTACGGGAACTCTCCACATTGGAAGGTAACTGTCACTCGCTTATTTGAATTTGTTTGTTTATTTTTTTAATTTTGAATTGTTTGCTAAATTTGAATTCTTATTTATCTTTTTATTATCGTTCATTTACTTATTCAATTCACCGGAAATTTCTTTTACATATTTCTTTTACGTGATTCTTTACAATAAAATAATATCTTCAATAACAATCGAATATTATAATATAAGAGTCTGATGTAATTTATTTTCTGAGCAATTATTCCTGATTTAAATTGACGGGGTTATTATATTTCTTTTTTGTTTATTATTTCTGCATAACAGAAGGTCTATTTCTACGATAAAGAGTTTTAAATGCTTGAATTTTCTCTAAAATGAATAACAAGTAAAATAGATGCATACTTATCAAACGTGTTGTCAAAAACATGATTATTCGATTTAGCATGAATTTAATTATCATTAAAATTTATAAGCTAATTACAATTGGGTTTGAATATAATTTGCAAACAGGAAAACAAAGCGTTTAATAACTTGAAAAATAATCGAAATGCTTAAGTGTTATAAAAAGTTTACACAACCCTAAAAAATTCATGAAATTCCATGAAAAACGTGTACAAAATCTGAAATTTTATTATTTTATTATTTTACATGCAAATTTTCCTAATCCATCAGTATTTTTATGTGCACCAGCAAAAAGTTTCTGGACAGAAATTCAAAAAAGGTCTGCAACGTTTTTTTATGCCATTTCGCCGGAAGTCAATGTGAACCGATTTAACAAACGGCATTTCAATTAAAGGGAAAAAATTCGGCTTCATTTCCTGTTTTTAAAAATTATTTTTACAATTTGTTTTTAGATTTGGACTTTTTTTTTAAAACAACTGTCTTTCGTTTTTTTCCCCTCTTCAGGTGCATCCATCTTCAAGAGGAAATTTTTGTAACACATTTTTACGATTGGATTCATAAAGAAAAAAGTTTGAGCTTCAATTTCCTTTTTTCTTTACACTTTGAGCGATTTTTTTTCTCAAAGTTATTCTGTTTTTTGTGAAAAAAGAGGAAATTTGAAAAATTCCGTGTAACACGAAAACAAAGAGGATTCATTTTCTCAGATTTTTTTTCCCATTTTCTGAGTCGGAGCTCAGATAATTCAATTACCACAATTTGAGAACTATGGGATTGTTGATAAAATTTCATGAGGGGAAAAGACTTTATTTTGCCATTTTCAACACATGGGAATTTTTTTCAAATTTTTTTTCAAAAAACATGTTGGAAATTTTTTTTTTTTAAATTCCTCTGAACTCAACAAAAACAGACGCAACTTTTTGCTCTCCTGAAGTTTTTCGTGAATCCTTTTTGTTTTCGTGTTATACGGGATTTTTCAAATTGCCTCTTTTTTCACAAAAAACAGAATAACTTTGGAAAAAAAATCGCTCAAAGTTCAAAAAAAAGGGAATGGAAGCTCAAACTTTCCCCTTTATGAATTCAATCGTAAAAATGTAGAAAAAAATCTTCCTCTAGAAGCTGGGTGCACCTGAAGAGAGGGAAAAAAGGCGAAAAACCGTTGTTTTCAAAATAGAGTCCAAATCTAAAAACAAATTGTAAAAATATTTCAAAAGACAGGAAATGAAGTTGAATGCTGTCCCTTTGAAATGCCGTTTGTTAAATTAGTTGACGTTGACTTCCGGCGAAATCGCATAAAAAAACGTTCCAGACCTTTTTTGAAGTTTTGTCCAGAAACTTCAAAAAGGAATTGAAAATTCTTAAGGTTTTTGTGAAATCTTTAATAGGCATTATTATAATTTACAAAATAAAAATATGTATTTCTCTTTACTTATCAAATTACACAATTAAACGGTATTTTTAACACCTCTTTAACACAAAAAGCCTTTTCCCAACTGAAACTTCACCGCCAACGAATAACATTTATTTCTCAAATTTCAAGAGATCACACAGTGGTAGAAAATTGCAAGGTGAATCCACGCGGCGAGATATACGCCATCGAGGACAAAACATTGCTGGAGAATCGTGACGACAACATAGTAATAAGCGATAAGAAGAGGCGCGTCGCCTTGATATGCAAAACGTGCAACGACGATCTGGATGTGCCGTGCAAGGATTGCGGCTGTTGTTTGTGCTCGGGCAAACAGGAGCCGCAAAATTTGTTGCTCTGCGACGAGTGCAACAAAGCCCATCATCTGCGTTGTCTCGTGCCGCCATTGGAAGCCATTCCTGACGACGAAAATTGGTACTGTCCTAGCTGCAAAAACGACGAGAATGAGATCGTCAAGGCCGGCGATAAGCTCAAACCGACGAAGAAACGGATGTACACGACGGAATTAAAACAGGGACAGAAAGATTGGGGAATGGGAATGGCCTGCCTCGGCAGAACCGTTGAATGCACGATTGTGCCGCAGAATCACGTTGGTCCGATACCGGGAATCGAAGTTGGAATGAGCTGGGAATACAGATTACAGGTAGAGATGGGCGATCATGATCGATATCCATATAAACCCTATTCAAAAATAACACCCGATAAAATAACACGCAAAAATACCACACTCCAAAATAACCAAACGTTTAAATAACACACTCCAAAATAACACAGCGTTAAATTAACACCCTCCAAAAGAACGCAACGGTAAAATGACATGCGCCAAAATAACACTTGTATTGTAATTTTATTTTTCATACGTATTTGTATATGCAATTTTGTGTAAAAAGTATTTTAAATCTTAATGTTGTGAGCAGCACCCCTTAAATATTCTATAATCTATTCGACGAATGTTCGATTGATCCGAGCTCATGGGTGACACGTCTAAATAATACTAGTAAATGACGACATTTGCGTTCAGGTGGGGGAAGCCGAAATTTGCTACTGGAATGGATATCCTCGTTGTAGAGATGTTAACCCTCGTTACTTTTGACAGCACGTTCTTTTTTAATTTTCTCTATTAATTGGTAATAACAAATCATTTTACAAAAATAACCCACAGAATTTGTACCTCGATATGTTAGCACTTCAGTTTATATAATAAATGACCTTTTTTTAACTACATTTCTGGAAAAAATCATGAAAAAGCAATGTAACGCAGAAAAGTAACGATCCGTTACTCTATTAGTTACTTGTTTCCTTACATTTCTTGTTTATGTTTTTTTTTTCGGCAACGCAGTGAAAAAATAGTAATTTACGATATGAAGCGCAGAGTTAACATATGCAGTTGCAAATACTTTGGCTGATTTTAGTAAAATAATTGGTTGTTAGCAGAGGAATGGAGAAAATAAAAAAAGGGCGCGTTTTCAAAAGTAACGAGGGTTGACATCTCTGCCTCTTTGTAGAGTTGCTGTGGTTTTGGTGCTGTTTGAAACCTCATATGCAGAGTTTCTATACAGATATGGAACAATTCATCGAAATCATACGCGATAAATGTTTCCTGTTATTTTATCGTGTGTTGTTTTCTTGTTGTGTTAATTTTGTATTGGGTTATTTTGTCGTTGTGTTATTCCGTAATTGTGGTATTTTGTCGATGTGTTATTCCGTCGTGTGTTTTTTTGTCGGTTGTTATTTTGTCGCGTTACTTTGTCTTCGGGTTATTTTGACATGCTACCGATCGATTTCCATATAATCGATTGTTTTCGTTGTGAAAATCGATTATTTTTAGCGATTGTTGATTTTTCGATCAATCGATTTATCGATTTATTTTGGCCGTGATATCGATGTGGCCGCCATCGAGCCTACAGCAACGAGAAAAAAAATAGTGTTCAAATTTATACTGCAGATAACGATTTATAACTCCTGGTGCCCTGCTGAATAAGAAACTGGATTTCTTTGCACATTTTTCAGGGGCTTCGTTAATTATTGAATAATCAATGAAATATATAAATTTTTCGGTAAAAAATATTGCTTTCGGCGTTTTTTTTTACTCTAGAAGTAAAAGTTGTGGATTAGGATCAAATTAATTTCTTTATTTTAGAGAATTAGAGAATATTAGAGAAAGTTGATTAAACGATTGTTTTTAGATTTTTTTTTGATAAATCGATTTTTCAATATCGATTGTTGGTGTAATCGACTATTTGAAAATCGAGTTTTTTTAAATATCGCCCATCTCTAAATTACAGGTATCAGAGGCAGGTGTCCACAGACCTCACGTAGCAGGAATTCATGGTCGCGAGGCCCATTGCGCCTATTCCATCGTTTTGTCCGGCGGTTACGAGGACGACGTCGATTATGGCGATGAATTCATGTACACTGGCTCTGGAGGTCGCGATTTATCTGGAAACAAGAGAACCGCGGTACAAAGTTGCGATCAGACGCTCACCCGAATGAACAAAGCTCTCGCTCTCAATTGCGCCGCTAAATTGAACACCGACAAAGGTGCGAGCGCCACAAATTGGCAAGCCGGAAAACCTGTGAGGGTAGTTCGTAGTTTCAAGCTTCGAAAGCACAGCGAATATGCGCCAAAAGAGGGAAATCGTTACGACGGTATCTACAAGGTCGTCAAGTACTTTCCCGAAAAGGGTAAAAGCGGCTTCAGCGTTTGGCGCTATCTTCTGAGACGCGATGATCCCACACCCGCACCTTGGACCGTCGAGGGACAAAAGAGAATGGAATCACTGGGACTAAAGCTGCAGCGTTACAATACCATTGATAAAAAATCGGAATCCGTTACCGACAAAAGTAGCATCGATGAGGAGGATGATGAGAAAAGTACCGTTGAAATGGATGTGAAGAAGAGTAAAAAATCATCCAAGAGAAAAGCGGATGATGGAGGGAAGAAAATGACGAAAAAACAGAGTAAATTGAAGAACAAGGACGAACCTGAGGCGAAAAAAATTAAACGTGAGTCTTACGAGCTTGAAGATGATGTCGCCAAGTTTATCAAAGATGATACGGTTAATTCGAAAATTTGGGATGAATGCTGCAACTCACTGGTTGATGGAAAAATCGTGTTTTTGGGAATCGTCGCCGAAAGGTATGCCATTGAATTTTCATTATAATATTCGGAGTTAATTTTCATTCAATATTGTTGAACTTCTCATATTAAACGCAATAAATCCAATGGATTTTCTAACTCTGCCAGCAACGTATCAATAAAAAGAATAGATAGAGAATAAAATGAATAGAAACCGCGTTATGGATCCTTAAAAATCGATTTTTCTGTTTTTTTTTATTTATTTTATTAATTTGAATATAGCAAAATTATTTTTTATCGGCTTGATCCATTTTTAAGGTACTAGTCTACTTTAGAAGGCAAAAAAACAAACTTCAAAGATTTTCTTTTTCAGCTCCTTTCGCAGATATGATTATAAAGTGTTATTACAACATTTTTTCATCCTTCGAACGTACAAAACAAAAATGTAATTTTTATTTTCATTGAATAATTTATGGATGGTGCTAAAGTCGCAAACGTCTTGTCCGATGGCCGACAGTTAATCTCAAGATTGGAAAGTGTGCAATAAAAAAAATAAAAAAGCATTTTAAAGAAGAAGGTTTCTTATACAACAATTTACCACCATTAATGAAAAATCGATTTTTTTTTTAATGGCGGATGTTTGAAATGAAAATGAAAAGATAAATTTTTCACAATTTATTTAAAATATTTGCCATTTTTTTTAAATCGATTTTTCTTACCGGTCGTAAATTGTTGTGTAAGACACCTTCCTCTTTAAAACACTTTTTCATTTTTTTGTTTCGTGTTTTTCGTTTTGCCAATCCTGAGATTAACTGTCGGCGATGGGACAAGACACTTTCGACTTTCGGGCCTTCTATAAATTATTCAAAGAATGAAAATGAAAAATAATTTTTTATTTTGTACTTTCGAAGGATGAAACAATGTTGTAATAACAGTTTTATAGACATATCTGATAAAAGAGCTGAGATCTTTTTTTTTATATTTTCTTCTTTTTTGGCCTTCTAAGGCCCGAATTTTAAGTTCTTCAGATCTTAAGATCAAACTTTCCATTAAACTCAAGTTGGAACTTACAATGATACTTAAGATTCATCTTAAGTCGGAACTTAAGTTCGATCTTAAGTTTCAGCTTGAGTTTTTACGAAAAGTTTGATCTTAAGATCGAACTTAAGTTCCAACTTGAGATAAATCTTAAGTTTGAACTCAAGTATCATTATAAGTTCATACTTGAGTTCAAAATTTAGTGCGAATTTCGGATCGATCTTAAGTTCAAACTTAAATTTGGTTTGAAGTTTGATCTTAGGATCCATCTTGAGCTTGAACTTAACATCGATCTGAAGTTCGCGCTAAAGTTTGAACTTATTACGATACTTAAGTTCAAACTTAAGATTCATCTTAAATTGGGACTTAAGTTCCAACTTGAGTTAAATGAAAAGTTTGATCTTAAGATCGATATTAAGATAGATCTTGAGAACTTAAAATTTGGGCCTAAAGTAGACTACCTTACCTTAAGGGCATGGGTGATAAAAAATCCATCACTGATTGGCAATTTGTTTTTTATTATTTCGGAACGAGTTTTTTTCTTACAGATTTATTGTTTTAGTTATTCGGTCGTTTACTGAACGTGTAACGGAAAAAAAACTAATTTTAAATATAAAACGCTAAAAGCTTTGATATTTCTGATATGCGCTAAACCGATCATTTGAATGCAGAATAGGGAACTTGCATGCATCTGAAATCTCTATGTTAGTCTATTGAATTCGAAAGTATGAAAAAAAAATAATGAATTTCCCAAGACAGTTTTTTTTAAAGGAATATTAACGATGCAAAAGGGTTTTCTTTTACACTAATTTTTCTCGGTAAATGTGAATTGGCAACCATATTGTTGTAGCCAACTATCAGCGCCGCGAGTGTCGCGTCTGGGAACTAAGTCCCATTGAAGACAGTTTTTGCTCCCGCGGACATCTTGCTCGCGGAAAATCTAACCTATAATATACATATAACCTGCAGTATAATATTTGTTAACGAAGTTGTGAAAGTATCGGTGACGTCACATTATCACAGGAATCATATAAATCACGTCTTCAATATTATTATGTTAAATAAGTTGTGAAAGTAATATAAATTGACAGATGGATGACAAATGGACAATAGATTCATTCACTCCACAACCAAACTTATTAGATTGGTTTATGTCTTATTTCAGTTTATTCATGATTTTATATTATTATATTGGTAGTATGTAAACGAATATTTTTGCTGATTTATATTTTTATTGCAGGTTATGGCTGCATTCGCTTTGGACGCCTACGCGCCTGTGAGCGCCACATCCTGTAGCATTTTATATGTCGATGTATATCTATACATACGTGCTGAAAGCGCGTAAGCGTCCAAGCGAATGCAGCCAGTGTTTATAATGCGACGTAGTTCCCGGAAGCGACACTGGCGGCGCTGATAGTTGGGTACAACAATATGGTTGCCAATTGAAATTTACTGAGAAAAATTTGTGTTAAAGAAACAATTTTTGCAGCATTAATATTGCTTTTAAAAAAATACTGTCTTGAGAAATTCATTATTTTTCAGCCTACTTTCGAATAAAAAAATAAAACAAAGACATGCAAGTTCCCTATTCATGAATAATCGTGGAATGTTGTTAATTAAATTAGCACAAAAACCATCAGAATCTACACTAATATGGATTTTTCTTTTTTAAATTAAAGGTACACGTGCGTTTGCTGTCAGGAAGTCGTTCATAATCCTGTGACGACACCGTGCGCCCATAATATATGCCTAAAATGCATAAAGAGAAGTTTTCTCGCCGGTGTTTATTGCTGCCCGATGTGTCGTCATCCAATGAAGAAAAATCATCAGATGGTGATAAACGAAAACCTCTCGTCGGTACTTCAATTACTGTTTCCGGGTTACGGCGGCGGTCGATAGCGCAATTTCGTTGTCATCGGTAATTTTTTAAAAATTTTAATATACCCGTTACGTGAATAATGGAAAATAATCGTTTTTACCTGAGTACGAAGTTACGATGCTTCGTCATTATTGCAGTATCAATTTATTTTAAGTATTTTATTGTACGTCGAGAATTTCGTCGGAAAATTCGACCTTCCGAGCGGAATTGCATATAGATTTCGAAGATAATGAGAGCTCATTTTTTTTTCAAATCCGTTTTTTCCAAAGGATTTTCCACTTTCGCCGAGGACTTAACGTTTTCGCCGATCCAGTCGAGATATTGCTGGTTACCTTTTTCTATCTGAGATGTAAGGATACGAAAAAAAAATTGACGAATATTGTGTACGTCTGTATTACATAATATATAAACCATAATTGTTTGATACTCACGGGCAGCGAAATTACTTCGCAAATCTCGTAAGGATGATTTTTCCTGCAACGAATAAATTGCTGAGAAAAATGTTAATGAAAAATAAAAATATCCATATTTTTTGTGTATTCATGAGTGAACTAACTTTACATATTCCGTCAATGAATCCACGATTTCCGTTCGCGTTTTAATCATCTGGAAAGAAATTTAAATTCGAGAGATTGGCGAAAAATTCGTAAAATTGACGAGATTACAGCCTTAGTAAATTTTAACATAAGCATCTTTATCAGACTGATTAAAAAAAAAGCGACTATTTTTTATTTTTCGAAATCCCCTATTAAATACTTCCGCGGAGGTGAAAAAGATGCTTATTAAAAGCAGAGCTCTTAAGGGCAGGCTAAAGACCCTCTCTCTCGCTCTCACACGACCCCTATAGGCGCTCTCTCTCGCACTCGCAAGAGCGGAAAGGCGGGGGGGAGGGTGTTTAGCCTCCCCCTAATATTAATATTTGTATACGGCTCACCGCGAATTTCTATTTCCCATTTAAATAACACAGGAAAAAAATGCGAACTTTGACATTTTATACCTCGACTTCAAGTCAATGCAGTGATCGGTAGTATCGATTTTTTCGTCAACGATATTGATTATATTAATCAATTTTTCGAAAAATTGATAATTTGTCAAAAAATATTACTAATTTTTTATAAAAATTCAAAATTAGTGGAAAAATATTAGCAATTTTTCTAAAAAATTAGTGATTAGTAAAAAAATATTTTCAATTTTTCCAAAGAAATTAGTAATTAGTGACAAAATATATCTAATTTTTCTACAAAAATTAGTAATTAGTGACAAAATATTTATAATTTTTCTAAAGAATTAATATTTAGCGACAAAATATTTCCAATTTTTCAAAAAAAAATTAGTAATTAGCGAAGAAAATATTGCCAAGTTTTTTTAGGAATATAATAATTGGTAAGGAAAATATAACTAATTAATTTTAAAACAAAGATTCCTTTATGAGGAAGCAAAAACAATAATTTGTAGAAAAGTATTGTGTATATTTACGTTTTTGTGTGTACGGATTGAGTCATGGTTATAAGCTCAAACAACTCTATTAAAAAAGTTGTTTTATTTTTTTACAATAATTAGATCTTTTGAATATTACACACATTAGTATTTACTGTGTAGAATGTCATACGATATCATATAAGTTATTATTAATACGAAGATTTAATCAGTACTTGTTAAAAAATGCATTATTAATTTTTTATTTATTTATTACTTTTTCTAAAATTAATACAACATTTCTCCACAAAATATAGATTTTTTTTGGTTATTTAGCAATATCTTTCTAGCCAATTACTAATTCTTGGATAAAATTAGTAATATTTTATCGTTAATCACTCATTTTTTTGCGAAAATTAGAAATATTTTGTCATTAATTAATTATTTATTAGAAAAATTAGTAAAATTTTTTGCTAATTATTGATTTTTCGAAAAACTCACTCCTTCAAAAGTTATTCAAGGTTTAAGTTAAATTTAGAGTAAATTTCACTTTTTTTTTTAGTTTCCGGCAAAATGTTGAAACTTATTCCTAAATATTGTAAAATCTTTCTTGAAACAAAAGTTCAAATTGCATTTACATAAATTACCTAATTTTTAAAGAAATGACCAACGGTAGTTCACCCATATTCAGTCTAATATACATATGGGGTGTTCCATCCCAAATCGGACAGTTGGAAAAACTTTTTTTTTTATTGCCTCAAATTTTTTATATTTTTTACTACCCACCAAAAGACCCTTCCTCTTAAATTTTGAGATTTTTTTGATTAAGCGTTCACAAGATATTAGATTAAATAAAAAAAATTCGAAAAAAGATAAAATATAGAATTTTTTTTATTTTCAAAAGTAAAAAAAAATAGTAATTATAGAGGGCCCATGACCGGACTGGTCTTAAAAGTTGTTGAATAGGTAGAAGTTTAAAATAAAACATTCTCAAAAAAATCAAAATATGCACTCATTTTTGGAAACCCGATTTAAAGTTTAAAACTCAAAAAAACTTATTAAAAAACACGTCGAATATTTTTTTTATATTTTTTTATGCAAAGGCCATAAAACAACAAAAAAATTGAAAAAAAAAACTTAATTGGGATCATTATTAAAGAAGTTATGACCAAAAAACCGGAAAAAGAGCGGGTTTTTTTTTAATTTAATATCTTGTGAACGGGTAATCAAAAAAATCTAAAAATTTAACAGGAAGGGTCTTTTGACGGGTACTAAAAAATGTAAAAAAATTAAGGAAAAAAAAGTTTTTTAAACTGTCCGATTTGCGATGGAACGCCCCATATAAATAAGACCGCGAATAACTTTTGAAGGAGCGAGTTTATCGAAAAATCGAAAGAGATCTTTTTTGTAGAGCGTTCAATTCTCTACAAGAATACGTCGTTCATTTTGGTACATTGACTTGAAGCGGAGGTATACAATTTTAAAGTTTGAAATTTTGTTTTCCTCTGTTATTTAAAAGGGAAACAGAAATTCGCGATAAGCCGTATCTAAATATTTATATTAAGAGTTCTGCTTTTAATAGGCGTCTTTTTTTACCTCCCCGAAAGTATTTAATAGGCGATTGCGAAAAACAAAAAAAAAATTACTGTTTTTTTAATCCGTCTATCTAATCTTTATTTTTTATCATCCCGACATTCCATTTTTTTTTTTCAAAGTTTGGTAATTAAAAATTAAGCCTCTACAAGAAATACTACTATAATAATTATCTGAGAGCGAGATATTTTAGACCCTTAAACAGAACTATCTTACGGTCAAAAGTGTCCTTACCAACAGTAACTCGCTATCCTCGTTAATTTCATTTTTCCACTCGTATCTAAAATTTCATGGCACAAACAAATTCAAGCTCGTCTCATTCGATTGTTATCCGTAAGAATATTATTACAAAGCCTTACATGGAAGTTATTTGTGGAATTATGTTTACGCATGCTGCCAATTTGCTTCGAACGAGACCGCTGAAAGAAACGTTTTTACATGATTGTTATAGAATATTTTTCGTTGTTTCAATTATTATTTTATTGATTGCGTCTCACTGAGCAATTCTTTTCGCCACATCCTGATCCGGTACGGTCACGTACGCCACCGAATAAATACCCGTCGAATTGCTCATTGTTCTCTGACTAGCGGCACAAAAATTTTTTACCAAAGACAATAACATAAGCGTGACAATAACAAAAACCGGTTTCACCACCATTTATCTCGCGGTTTTCAAAGAATTTGTTCGTAATTTGAGTATATATTTATCTCGATCGTTTATAGGTTATGTGAAAAATTACAATTTTAGAATAAATGCCCTTCGGCCAATCAATACCGTCGCATCGCGAGAGATTTTCACACTCGCTTCTCTGATTGGCTCAGAGCTTTGCGCACGCGTCGCTTCGACCAATCACATTGCAAGAAGTTCTACGTGAATCCGTTGAGGTTATATTCTGTTATATTCATTCAAATTCAAACATAACCTCAATCGTCTCTAACTTGTGATCTTATTTTGAAACACTGAGTCAAAAAATTAGCATTACGTTCAAAATTTCGAGTTCAAAAACGATAAATTTCTCGCTTAATCTGTTTGATAAAGAATTAATTGACGCACAAAGATGTTACTTCGAAAAACAGTCGCTGGAAGATCCGCACCGGCGAGGAATTTCTTTGAGAGATTTTTCAATCGCAGCAAAGTATAGAAATTTTTTTTCAAAAATCACTTAATGGAATAATAAAATGAATAGTGGGGCTGTTATAGCCCTTATTTGCAGTACCATTATTTTTCTTAACCCTCCGTCTGTACACTTAAATTTTTGGACACTGTACTCTGGGTCATTAAAGTCTGGCTAATGTTTCTTCTAAGAAAAAAACGTCAAAAAAATCTGAAAAAATTCTGAATTACTTTTATAACATTTTTTTCCATGATCCAATCATTTATTTAACCATTTATAGCAGAGTTGTAAATAATGCATTATTTTTATAATTTATTTCACTTGAAACCAATTTTGAGCAGGTACTATTTTGCTCAAAGGCAAGTCTTCATTTTTCAATGGAAGTAATTTGTATGTATCAAGTTTTTGTTAATTTTACTATCGTAGTGGTAAATGTACGAACAGTTATTTTTTGGAGTAATTTTTACTCCATTCTTGAATTGTAATTTTCACAACAATGGAGTAATAATTCTCCAAAAAATCTCAAAAATTCTCCATACATAAATAGACTTACCTTTGAGGAAAATAGTACCTGCTCCAAATTCTGGTAGACACGGTAATTTGCAATGAAATATTATCCGCTAAAAATTACTTTTTTTTCAATTGTAATTTGTAACAGAGCACTCATTCATTACACGTCATTGTTTTAAATTTGTAATGGCACATGTATCCATTACACATAACTTTTATTATTTGTAATGGAACATGTATACATTACACATTACTTTTTTTATTTGTAATGGAACACATCCATTACACATTACTATTTTCATTTGTAATGGAATGTTCATTCATTACGCGTTACTTTTGTAATTTGTAATGAAAAACTTATCCAATATACATTATTTAAAGTAATGTGTAATGCATTACTTTTACATTACTATTTTCACAAATGTGATTTATAGTAATCAAACATTTTTTACAATTTTTTTAATTCCAGAGATATTTGATTCGAAAATTTGGCTTGTGCCTTAAAAGACCCAGTGTACAGACGGAGGATTAAATATCTATTATTGAGAACAATGTGTTTGAACAAATTTTCGTACACCCAAAATGTTAGAAGGAAACCGCGGAGTCAGAAAGAAACGCAGTTGCCAATTCGTTTGGAAAATACGAGATCGTGATGCCTCGGCAAGTCTCTGAAAGACTTCAAGTTCCATCGTACATTCCTCAACCTTCGTACAGCCTGACGAGTGTTCCTCAAGATTCTCCTGTGGAAATAGAGATTAAAAATCCTGATCAGATCGAATGCATGCGTCACAGTTGTATGTTGGCTAAGCGGATATTGCGACAAATTCGACCAAAAATTGTGGTAAAAAAATATCCTTGATACCGATTTGATATTCGATGATGTTGCATTTATAAAAGTGTACTTAAAAATTAAAAAAAATTATCATTAAAGCACAGCCCGGAGTAACGACCGACTGGTTGGACAGTCACATACACAACTACATAATAAACAACGGCGCTTATCCGAGTCCCTTGAATTATAACGGTTATCCAAAATCCATTTGTACCAGCATAAATAATGTTGCGTGTCATGGAATTCCGGACAATCGTCCTCTGATGGACGGCGACATCATCAACGTCGATGTTACTGTAATTAATCTTTTTTTTTTAAATGCCATTTTCAATTGAGAATAATCAAGCAGGTATTTTGCAATTTTTATTGTTTCGAGTCAAGTAATGAGAGAGAATGGGAAAGTGATTGCTTTTTTTTTTCTTTTTTTTTCTTTCTTTTTTTTTTCTTGTATCAATTGTTATTTTTGGGAAGTATTTTATACGCAGGGCCCTTCAACTTTTCATTAAAAAAATAAAATTGTCATTTTTTCGTTCAGTTTAACGTTCGAATTTTCAAATACTTGAAAAAATTCATCTTCATAGTTGCAAAATTTCAAGAGTTAGAGCAATCACAAGAATTTTGTTACGCGGTAACGCATTGGTACATTTTCTGAATACTTTTACAACATTTTGAAACATTCTCTTCTTCGTATAAGAGTTAAATGTAAAAATAGTAAACAGCCTTTGAACTGCATAATTGTTACCAACGGATTTTTCTGCGTATCCTTTTTATATATCTTGAAAATGTTTTACATACCACAAGTTTTCAATGCAACAAAAAAAAACCTGCAAATTGGACATTTGCAGGGTTTTCTTTTGGCTTTCTCATAAAGGAAGCTTTGTTAATTATCGAAAAACACGAGTAGTCAATGTGCAAATTTGGCAAATTCTTTCAAATTTACTTCTTGCCAAATTCAATAACGAACAACCTTGATCATTATTTTGAATGTGTGCAAAATTTAAGTACAATATCTCGCAAATAGCCGAAGTTAGAGTATTAACGTTATTTGAAAAACAAAAAAAAAATTAATTAAATCTTAATCACGCGATCGATTTTCGCTAAATTTAATAACGAACAACCTCGATAGCTATATTAGCTCTGTGCAAAGTTTCAGTGCAGTATCTTAAAAATTGCACAAGTTAGAGCGTTTACGCCATTTTTCGAAAAATTAAAAATTTCATAAAATTTTAATTTCTCGATAAATTTTGGCCAAATTCAATACCAAGCAATCTTAACAGCTATATTGATTCTGTACAAAGTTTGAGTGCAATATCTTAAAAATTGGGCAAGTTAGAGCATTTACGCTATTGTTCAAAATATTCAAAATTTCATAAAAATTTTATCCTTCGCTTGATTTTTGCCAAATTCAATACCAAGCAATCTTAATAGCTGTATCGATTCTGCACAAAGTTTGAGTGCAATATCTTGAAAGAGGTTAGAGCGTTTACGCCATTTTTGCAAAAACGAAATTTTTTTCGTTTTTTGACTTTCGTAACTTTCGATTTTTCGAAAGTTTCAAAAGTCAAAGTTTCGCGCAAACAAAGCTTCCTTTCTGAGGAAGCAAAAATGGAATTATTTAGCAGATGGTGAAAATTTAATAAAACTAAATGCCTTCTATTCATGTTTAGGTGTACCTGAATGGTTATCATGGGGATTGTTCCGAGATGTATCGAGTCGGCGATACCGACGACGAAGCCGATCATTTGATACGAGTCACGGCATTGTGTCTTAATACGGCGATAGATATATGCAAACCAGGTGAACATTTTCGCAACATCGGCAACGTTATAGAGGAGACCGCAGGAGTAAATGGTTTCAGGATTATTCCCGTTTTTGCGGGTCACGGTATCGGTAGTTATTTTCACGGACCACCGGATATCTTTCATTTTGGTATGTCTCTTAGCAGGGAGGCGAAAAAAATAGCCCAGGAAAAAATAGCCCAGAGAAAAAATAGCCCACGGAAAAAATAGCCCGAGGAAAAAATTGCTCAGGGTAAATAACATGTTGTTTGGGCTTTTTCTGTTTTTTTTTTAAACGTAATTAAATGATCGAAAATATTTTACAAAATATTCAATAAACAGTTATGAAAATCCTATTGAATTTTCAATTGTTTTTTCTCTGGCCAATTTTATTCTCCGGTTATGTTTTTTCCTGGGCCATTTTTTCCCTGGGCTATTTTTTCCCTAGGCTATTTTTTCCTATATTTTTCTTAGCAATATCGTGAATTTTCTTTCTTCTCGCGTGTAAGGCAAATTTTTCCGTGAAAAACAATGAAAAAAATTATTTTTCCAGCCAATGATTATGAGGGAACGATGCTTCCCGGTATGACATTTACCATCGAGCCTATCCTTACACCGGGTGACAAACAAGTTCAGATTCTCAATGATGGATGGACCGCTGTGACAATCGACAACGCGAGAACCGCGCAAATCGAGCACACGATACTCATCACCGATGACGGTTACGACATCCTTACCTGTTGATTGTTAAGAAATTAAAAACAAAGCGGAGAAAAAAAAATTGTGAGTATCCAAATTTTAAGCCTCCTTCATGAGCAGCTTTTTGAGCATCTCGGTTAAGGGGGTCGTTTAGTGTGAAACCTGTTTTTTTCAATGTTTTTTTTCGGGAATTTTTTTTGACAAACCATTGAAATCAAATAATTTATGAATTGTGTATCATTTTTATTAACATTTGAACAAACTTTGTGAATTTTTTGAAGTAAATGTATTAAATATAATCGGAGATACACCACCCAACAGGAACATATATAAAAAAAAAGGTGCTCCACTTTTGCGATGATTCCGGTCGTTCTGCTTATCTGAAATAAAAAAAACCGAACGCCAATTCAATTGTGAGACTTGAGGCTCTACCGTGAACCAAGATAAAGTCAGAATTCCAAAAAAATCATTTTTTTTACGCTTTAGAAAAAAAATTCAATTTTTCGCATTGGTTTTTTGGAATATTTAATACATTCACTTCAAAAAATTCACAAAGTTTGTTCAAATGTTAATAAAAATGATACACAATTCATAAATTATTTTATTTCGATGGTTTGTCAAAAAAAAAATTCCCAAAGAAAAACATTTAAAAAACAGGTTTCACACTAGACGACCCCCTTAAGAGTAGGTCAGCCTTCTTCGTAAAAGAGGCTTAACGAACGAGAAAAATAAATCAGAGAAAATTTCTTATTTTCACGATGTTTTTCACCACTTTTGGGAAATTTACAAAATTCAATTTCGAATCCCACAAGGAATATCTTACAAATTTAATATCAGATAGTCAAATAGTACGTTTGTGTGAAAAATGTTAGCTCGATAGATGCGAAATTAAGGAAATCGAATGCGTTAAAAAGCATTTTTTATAAAATTTCAACCTTTTTCTATAACTGAACCCCTTAAGAATTTTTTTAAAATTCAATACCAATTGTTCCTGTTATTTGGTGCATTCAAGCAAAAAAAATTGAGGTCGATAGTTGCAACGTTATAAAAATTAGAACGTTCGCGAACATTTTTCTCTGTTAAGCAAATTTTTCAAAAAAGGAGCCCTTAAAGGATTTTTTTTAATTCAATCCTAACCGTCCTTATCAAGTGTATCTCCACAACCAATTTCAGCTTTACAACGCCAAAGTAACGAATGTTAGTATTCTCGACGTGGAACATTTTAAACCTAGCATGGAATTCTCAATACAAAATGTTGAGGAAGGTTTTAGTTCATGAGGAAGCAAAAGCTAGAAAAATGTATTGTTTACGATGAGTTTCTGATAAAAAGTTTGCCCATCGCGAAATTTTTGTGGTTTTTTTTTTATTTCAAATTCATCATTGATGAAACGCAATCTGCTCCGAATAATCAATTACTTATTTAATGAGAAAAAAAAATGTGGATAAATTTATTTCGCGAGAATCGCAATTTCCCAATTACTGTCCAACGGTATTGGTCCCTTGATCTCAACGCCACGTTCCTTCGTTATTATTCCAACGTGATACTAAAAAAAAGCAAAAATCCCGGTTAAAGTTAAATTTATCAACGTATTAGAATTTTTATCAAAATTTGAGGATTTCTCGGTATCCGATAAGATCCTTTGAAAATGCACTTCATTTTTTTATTTGGTTGCTCATCAAGCGTTTTTTTTTTACCTTGGGGAATGATCTAGCGTCCCTGTAGAAGAGAACTTGCATAGCTTTGTAAAGCACATCGAGAGCCTCTTCCTGGGTCATTTCTTTGTTGCTCTCGTAAGCTTTGCGCAATAACGGTGATGCCATGTAACCGCCGTAACCCGTCGCTATAACGGGATCTTGATAAGCGGTTCCGAGCTTGTCAACGGTTCCCATAAATGGCTCGCCATTTTCAAGACCCGCGATTATAAAATTGTTCCAAAGAGGATCGAATTTCGAGCGTTGATTGTACAGAACTCGCGTCAACCAGCAGTAAAGCGATTTTGGCTTGAGCTTGAAACCGTCGTCGAGACACTGTTCTTCCAGGCTAAAAACAAGAAATAAAGAAAAAAATTTAATGATGAATAATAGAAAACTAGAAAATAGATGAATAAATAAAAAAATAGAAAATCTCAGGGGAAAGTATGATAATTTATTCCTTTGTAGAATAATGATTTTCAATCTAAAAATATTGCCAAAATTTAACGAAATTGATAAAGCTCACATTCCAAATAGGATAACAAAAAATATTAAGGTAATTGTTAAAAAAATCTTCCAATAGTACTACTCCGACAAATTTTTCTTTCTTTCTCTGCAAAAAAATGTACGCAGGGAAAATTTTGCGATATCTGAATCTTGGAATTGCCAGAATCGACATTTTGGTAAAATTTTAAATCGGTAATATTTATTTTTTAAGAAAAAGCAGAGTTAAAATAGTAATGTAAAAGTAATGCATTGCCCATTACTTTAAACAATGTGCATTGGATAAGTATTCCATTACAAATTACAAAAGTAACGTGTAATGAATGAATGTGTCATTACAAGTGAAAATAGTAATGTGTGCGTGTTCCGTTACAAATAAAAAAAGTAATGTGTAATGCGTGCATGTTCCATTAAAAATAATAAAAGTAATGTGTAATCGATGCATGTGCCTTACAAATTGAAAAAAATAACGTGTAATGAATGAGTGCTCCATTACAAATTACAATTGAAAAAAAAAGTAATTCGTAGTGAAGAATATTTCATTATGAATTAGTGTGTTTTTACCAAAATTTGGAGCAGGTACAATTGTGCTCAAAGGTAAATCTATTAATGTTTCAATGAAAATAATTTGTATCAAGTTTTTGTTAACTTTACTATCGTAGTGGTAAATGTATGAACAGTGATTTTTTGGAGTAATTTTTACTCCATTCTTGTAACAATTGTAATTCACGAAAAACTTATAGGTTTTAGTTCATATTAACTTAATATATACTGACACCTATGAACAATGATTTTTTGGAGTAATTATTACTCTATTGTTGTAAAAATTACAATTCAAGAATGGAGTAAAAATTACTCCAAAAAATAACTGTTCGTACATTTACCACCACGATAGTGAAGTTAACAAAAACTTGATACACGCAAATTACTTTCATTGAAAAATTAATAGACTTGCCTTTGAGCAAAATAGTACCTGCTCCAAATTTGTTTCGAGCGCTATAAAATAATAAAACAGCAATGTGCAAGTTTCTAATGCGAGCACAGCATTTTTCCTACAGTGGAACCTCAGATAACTCAATTCGTTGGGACCGGAAACCTTGCATAATTCAAATTTCCCCTTTATTCTCCCACTCACATTCTTAAAAGCTCATGCGTACTGTTTTTTACCTACCAGCGAAGTTTTCCTCACATTATTTATACGTTTTAGGCACATTCATTACTCAGTAAAATTCATGTTTTCCCGAGAATTCATATTTTCGCGAGAAAATTTGAGGTTATGTTACCCTGTGTAACACACAGTCAAGGTTTGAAGTGGGAAAAAACGGCGATAGGGGAATTTGAGAAATCCGAGGTTGTTGCCATGGTAACGAGTTGAGAAATGCGAGGTTTTGAGTTATGCAGGGTTGAGTTCTCCGAGGTTCTACTGTATTTGTAATAGAATATTCTCCATTACAAATTACTTTTTTTAAAATGTAATTTGTAATGAAGCATTCATTCATTACACATTATTTTTTTGTTATTTGTAATGGCACATGCATCCATTACACATTACTTTTTTTATTTGTAATGGAGCACGCATTCATTACACGTTACTTTGGTACTTATCCATTTTACATTATACAGCATAATGTACAATGGATATTCAAGCACAAAAATTCCTCAACACAGGATTAGGATTATTAGAAAAATTTGCGATTGCATTTATAACGGAGATGTTTTGTACCTTTTTCTCAGAGTTGTAAATAATGCATTATTTACAACTCTGAGAAAATATAAATGGAATCGCAAATTTTTCTAATGATCCTAATCTATGTAGAGGAATATTTGTGCTTGAATATCTAAAAAATCTAAATTTTTATAAAATAAATAATAATAATAATTTTTCTTAAAATAAATAATCTATCATTTTTCCAACTTTATACAGAATTACGTCTCTTTTTATTTAAGGGAGTAAAAAATGTTAAGATTTGATTGCTCATCAAATCTTAAAATTTTGCGATGCCTTTGCCTCGAAGGAAGAAAACTTTCTTTGAGGCAAAGGCAGGCAATTTTTTTGTGAAAAAACAAAAATAGTAGGAGAAAACTAACGTCTTCTGCTCTATGATGTTCTTGATGTACTGATAGTCGGCATAGTCACCGCCAGCGCCAAGTATTATATTATCATTGACTTTCATAATACGCTCGCAGTTCCTGTATCTTGCCAATGAGCCATAAGAAGCGAGAATATCAGCGGCTATGACAACGCCATCCTTGAACTGTACTCCAACGACGGAAGTACCAGTGGTCATCGGAGATCTGAAATATAAATTATTTTTCGTTTTTCCTAAAAAAACCAAATTCATGCAAAATCCATATAGAATTTACCTTTTCTCAAATTCGTGTGGAAAATCGAATTTTATTAACGATTTCTTATGTTAGCATTGAGATCAAAGTAAAAAATTCTTTTTTTGTAAATGAAAAATTGAAATTTCCAGCTTTAACGTTCAAAATAATGCATTGTCATTTTCATTGCGGATAAATGAAAAACTGAACATTCTCCTTACTTTAAAAAAAAAAAAAAAATCAATTTCCAGTTCGGTTTTGTGCCAAAAATTGAATCAGTAATCATATATTTTATAAAAAATTGAATATTCATTGATCGTACACGAAAATGTACACTTTAATTTCTATAATACGAATAATTCACCGACCGCACCGTGTTCTAATCATTTTAGGGTTATGTTCGATCATAATCGTTTCTTTTGCGGACTTCGTATCCCAATGAAATTACAATCGTCGGCGACGAAATTTACAAAGTATTAGAAGCAAAATTACAAAAATTAACAACAGCAATAATCAAGCATCGATTCGGAAATCGAACTTTTCGTGACACGCATTTTTCTCGTCGGTGTAACGAGAATTGGAGGTTAGGAAAGGTTTGTGTGAAATACAACTTTTCGCAACTTACTGAGATCTTTGGAAACCACCGGAGAGACCAGCACTTGGGCCTGGAAAATTGTGAACGGCACCTGGAGCGGGTCCATTTTGCCAGAAAGGAGCCGTTGAATAAGCGTCCGTTTTGCTCAAGTACGACATTTTTGTTGAAACTCAAGTTTCAAATGTCATCGTTCGCACGTCCACACATACGAGATTTTTTTTAAATACAAAACGCCATCTGATGGCGTTTCAGGTAAATAATTCAGTCGGTAACTTACCGGAAGAAAACGATCGGTACAGTAGATTTCTAGTTTATCCCGTGAGACCGTTAGCGAAGGAAGTTCAAAAAACTTCCACCAGGCGACACCGCTCAGTTTTTTAAACCACAAAATGCCGTCTGGTGGCGTTTCAGGTAAGTAACTCAGTCGGTTACTTACAGGTAGAAAACGATCGGTATAGTAGACTTCTAGCTTATCCGGCGAGACCGTTAGCGAAGGAAGTTCAAAAAACGTCCACCATGCGCCACCGCGAGAGCCGCGGAAACAAGCGGGGTAATGATAGTCGACTCGACTTCCAATGCTCGGTGTCTCTTCTCTTGTGGAACCGGTAGAGCCACCCAAGAAGACGGGGTGTTCCCTTTCACTGTGGAGAGAGAGCTGGCACGCGGCCGTTTAACGTCGCACCCACTTCAGCCTGTTTTAATCTTGAGTTGATTTTTTATATTTTTTTTATTTATTTATTCGCTTTTTTTGCCTCTTTCTTCGCCGTTACGCTTCGGTGGACGGCGAACCCAAGGCTTGGGGGGGCTACGAGGCATCTCGATCAGCTTTCCTCGTGTGGCTCCATCTCTTTTTTTTTCTTCTTCCTCTCTTCCTGCGGCCACTCGTTAACTTGACGACTCAATTTACTCGCGGCCCGATGCTTTTTTTCTTCTCTTCTCTCTCTCTCTCTCTCTCTCTCTCTCTCTCTTCCTCCTTCCTTTCGTCTCTTTTCGCTCTGCAAAATCGCGAAATTAATTCCACGAAGTATATCGGCTTTCAAGAGCCCACCTTTGAATCAACCGCATTGCCTTTCATATTGGATTTTGCATAATGCATTATCCTCTCGTGCGAAGAATTGCTCTAATATAGAGAAATAATCCGTTCGATTGAAAAATTAATTTCACACTTTTTTGTTGTCGAATGAAAGTCGCCATGATGGATTTTTTCGGTTTAAGCTCAAATATACTTAAAGAGTATACTTGGGGCTATGAACAAAAAAATATTCCGAAAACAAATTTTGAAAAATGTCGAATTTGGAGAATTTTGAATTTTCAAAAATCGTGAAAATCCACGATAAACATTAAATTTTTGATTCAATTTTCCTTTATATAATACCTTGTACCTTGTTCAGATTTCAAAAGATCCTGAAATTCTCAGAAAGGTGTTTTTTTTCTTCAAAAATATGGATTTTTGAATTTTGGCAAAGAATTTAAATCTCTGAGTTAAGGAAAGTTGAGCAATCATGTAATTTTGTAATTTTTAGCAGTACAAATTAGATGATTGCTAAACTTAACTTATCTTGAAGGTCAACAAAAAAAAAATGTTTACCAAAAATCAAAAATTTATGTTTTTGAAAAAAAACACCTTTTTGAAAATTTCAGGATCTTTTAACATCTGTACAAGGTATTAAATTAAAAAAATAGAACCAAAAATTTAACGTTGATTGTGGATTTTCACAATTTTAAAAAAATTCAAAATTCTCCAAATTCTTCATTTTTCGAAATTTTTTTTCGGAATATTTTTTTTTTCGTAACCCCAAGTAGTCTCTTTGAGTCGAACGCAGAACAATTTTTTCATAACTATAATAGTTTTCGAGGTATTTAAAAAATAAAAGTAAAAAATTGAAGCAATAGTGCAATTTTGAATTTTCGAAAAAAGTTTTTTACTTTTTTTCCTTGGGTAGAACTTCGTTTTATGATAAAAGAAAACTTCGGACCAAATTTCATCGAAATTGAAAGGGGTCGATTTTAACTGTTGGTCGATTTGAGATGGAATGTCCCACGCTTATAATATTTTGCTCGTCTTGCAAATTATATACATTTTTTTTCTGAATCCACGATGAATTTGAAACAATAAGCTTCAGATTTTTTCATCCCTTAATTTTGTCGCCGCCATGCTTCCATGGCTCTGAAAATAAACAGCAATATACTTTGGCCCTTTTATTACTTTATGGATATTTTTTTTTTCGAATCCTAAATAATCGCAGCCTTAAATTTCAAAAATAAGTTTCTTGTTTTTTCATACCTACGTGAAAGCCGCCATGTTTTTAACGGTTCTTCAATGCACATGATACATTAAACAATTATACAATTAAATATCAATCGTTTTCTAATTTTATTCGTAATACAAAATAATGTAATAAAAATAATCATGATTTAAAATTGCGACGAAGAATGTTTATACTTTTTCATCTCTACATGGGAAGCCGCAAGCAGATATTTATTGGAAATCTTATTCGAATTTAAGTTATTATTTATAAATTCTAATTTTTTAAATATTCTTTATTAATTTTTGGGTTATAAATTTTTGTTAAAATTAACAATAATTGTAAATTCGGCCAAGAATATCTTTATGTATATTTCGATCAAATGGATGCCACCATTTTTTTGCATGCCTCCGTTCGAAAAGTCCCTGGAAAATGACGTCCTCACCTAACCTCAAACACATTTTCCTTTCTTAATAAATAATAATCATGAATTTCGTTTTGGAGAAAACACCAAGAAAATCATTTTACATGTCTGTATGTTTATTAAATGAGGAGACAATAATGTTGTATGATTTCTGGAGCAGTCGAAAAAGTTTTGAGGTTATATTGACCCAAAAATTCACACGTCAAGAAATGAAACACACTTTTCTTGGCAACGACAGAGCGCAATATCACCAAACTTAGCCTATCCTTGTAAAATAATAGCACGGAAACGACCCTTCCATTCTTTTTCCCTTCCATTTATTCGTTTTCGAGAAAAATGAGTCGAAAGTTTTGAGGTGACGGCGTCAATCTGCTTCCCATCACTGGTCAGTTTTCATCACAAATCTCACTGTTAAGACATTATTCAAGGGAAAAAAGAATGGGACTGTCTCTGTGCCATTATTTTACAATGACAGACTAATTTTAACGAGATTTTGCTTGACCGTTCCCAAGAAAATCGCGTTAAAAGTCTCGAGGTGGCAGTTTCTCTATAAAACATAACCTCAAAATGCTTCCAACCCATCTTTCTCGACAGTGGCTCGATGAAATAAAAAACAAAAAGCGGGGTCACTTGCTCGATCAACGTGGACAGATGATTTCATAATTCTTTTTCTGTTTCGTTCAGTCGTTTTCAAGAAAAATGTGTTTGAAATCTAATTTAGGGAGGGATAAGAACGAAGAAAGAAGCGCAAGGTGAAAATTTCGTAAATCAGGGTGTGCACAGAGGCTTCTGTTGCGGAGCAACAAGAAAAGATGGAGGCAGATGTACGAGTATACACGAGAATGGGAGAGATGATTTTTTTTTTTTTTGGTTTTTGATGTGCGGGTAAAAGTGAACGTTCTCTCTCGTTCGGTGGAAGATTGGAGCGCGCGGGTGGCTTAAAAAGGAAGGGAAACGAAGATGGAAGCCTTGGCTCATAATGGGAGGAAAGGCCGGCGCCTCTCCCTCCCTCTCTCTCTCTCTCTCTCTCTCTCCCTCTCTCTCTCTCTCTCTCTCTCACTCTCTCTCTCTCCCTCTCTCTCTTGATCCTCCCTCGCGCTCCATCTCGTAATCCCATCACCGGAACCGTCTCTCTCGCTCTCCTTTCTCAGCATCGCATATCCACCAACATCCAGGCAACCACGTGGCATTTGGCCAACTACCATCTTCTGATCAATATGCTTACGGGAACGCGCGCTCTCTCGCCACCAGCAACGTCGTCGTCGGCGGCGTCGTCCTTCGACATCATCATCGTCGTCGTCGTCGTCGTTGTCGTCGTCGTCGTCGTCGTCGTCGTCGTCGTCGTCGCATCCAACATTCGCCTCTTCTTCGTCGTTGACACCGTCATTCGTAATAGCCTTACAAAACCCTCTCAAGGGAGTTGTTCCGGTTGGTTCAAGCCACTGAAGTACCAATTTTTCGAAAATTGTCCTTTCCTGTCCCGAGTAGAAAACATCCGGAGGAATCTGAATCAGAGTTCCTTCTTGATGTAGAATATAACATATAAAACAATGACCTTACAGTAAAGTTGCCAGTGAGAAGAGTCACTGTTATTACTATTGGTCACTACTTAAAAATCGTGTCACTTTTCTCACTATTTTCGAAATTTGGTCACTATTGTCACTATTTCAGAACTCAGAATAGAGCCAAAATTTTGAGTAGAAAAAAAATTATACCTATTTTAGTGGACAGATTCAATTTTTGTCAAAATGCCAAAAATTAATTTTTTCAATTCTTTTTTTAGAAAAATGATTTTTATAAAATGATTTTTATAAAAATCATTTTTGCTCAATTTTAGATGGAAAAGACTATTTAGACGAAAAAGTTACTATTGTCACTATTTCTGTGAAACATATGTCACTATTCTTGTATGGCCTTAAAAAATAGGCAAAAAATAACAGCTTCGAAATGAAGAATTTTCCCAAAAATATTCTTCAAATTCAAACTTCTACATTGCTCTTTGCTTTCCCTCAAGTATCAAAATCTCATTGTCTTCGATTCACCTTTTTCATAATTTTTTTCAAATTTTTGGACGATTCCAAAAATTTGAAGAAAAAAAATTTTCTCCTTTTTTTCATTTTTTTTACTCAAAGTTAGAATCTTTTGCAGATATTTTTCATGCTCTCAAAATGGAAGAAATAAGATCACATTTTTTTTTTCATTCCGCGAAAATGTGATTTTAAGTACTGAACACAATCTTCAAAAAGTTAAGAAGTGCAAAAAAGTCTCGGAGATTCTTCCTTCGTTTGACGAAGTTTCTTCGCAACAGGCGAAGTTGGAATTCTCAGTAGATTTTTCCATTTTCGTCCAACTAATCGAAGAAAATATTTTAAAAAAATTCCACATGTGGGGCACGATGGCCCCGCTCAAAATTTTGGTCAAAAAAAAAAATTATTGACTCATTTTTAGGCTGATCCGCGATACGTGGGGAATAATGGACCACCCTAAAAAATTAGGTCAGAAAATTTATCTTTTACTTCAAATTATGATGAATTTGAAGTATTTATTCATTTTCAGGCCGATGCGCTACATCCGGGGTAAAATGGACCGTCAAAAAGAAAAACATGTTTAATGTTGAAAACAATTTTTTAAAATAAAAATAAAAATAAATCATTTTTTAGAGGGGGGCCGTTTTGCCCAAGCCTCCCCTAGAAAGAAAAATTTGCCAGAACATTTTTTTTTAGTTCTGAAAATATGCGAGGGTGCGAAAAGCTCGTGTTTATAAAATATGTATTCGCTCAGATGATATTAAAATACGTGTAGATAGGAATGGGCGAAGAAGTTTGAAAGAAAAATAAAAGTCGTAAGGGCACGTTTTACCCGTATCTCGACCTTTCCTGGAGTATAAACACTCGCAAACGTTTCGTGTCGACGTTCTGGTGGTGGGTTGGGTTAAGAGGGAATTTCCTCGGCGCAGAAAAGGGAATTCCTTAACGGAATTTGCGGGACGAGAGTGAGAAGAGCGAGGGAATTCCCTTCCGAATGCTAACGGGAAATATTACGTTCCCTGAAAAAGTGAAATTACCGTTGTTTTTATAGGTATAACCGGATGTCAGGTTAACGAGCATGGAAAATGTATGAACATTTTTTTCATAAACTCTTAAGTACTCTTCATAAAGTACTTAGAAAGTACTTTAAGTGTTGTACTTAAATTTCCAAGTACTTGAAAAGTACTTCAAGTATTGCACTTACATTTTCAAGTACTTAAAAAATACTTCAAGTATTCTCCTTAAATTTCCAAGTACTTGAAAAGTACTTCAATTATTGCACTTACATTTTCAAGTACTCAAAAAATACTTCAAGTATTCTCCTTAAATTTCCAAGTACTTAAAAAGTACTTCAGGTATTGTACTTATATCTCCAAGTAGTTAAAAAGTACTTCACGCATTGTACTTACGTTTTCAAGTACTTAAAAAGTACTTCAAGTTTTGTCCTTAAATTTCCAAGTACTTCAAGTATTGTACTTACATTTTCAAGTACTTAAAAAGTACTTCAAGTATTCTCCTTAAATTTCCAAGTACTTAAAAAGTACCTCAGGTACTGTACTTAAATTTCCAAGTACTTAAAAAGTACTTCAAGTGTTGTACTTAAATTTCCAAGTACTTAAAAAGTACTTCAAGTATTGCGCTTACATTTTCAAGTACTTAAAAAATACTTCAAGTATTCTCCTTAAATTTCCAAGTACTTAAAAAATACTTCAGGTATTGTACTTAAATCTCCAAGTAGTTAAAAAGTACTTCACGCATTCTACTTACGTTTTCAAGGACTTACAAAGTACTTCAAGTTTTGTCCTTAAATTTCAAAGTACTTAAAAAGTACTTCAAGTATTGTACTCGAATGTTCAAGTGTTTGGCCTGTACTTTAAGTACTTTTTCAAGTACAAGTATCAAGAACTTTTCAATGTGTCTTTCTGATGGTTGCATGTACAATCTGCCTAAATTAGGCAGATTGGAAAACAACATTGCAATACACTGAGATTAGGCTGCCGAAAATATGTTTTGATACAAAAAGTACTTGAATAAAAATCAAATGAGAATAAGAAATAAAATGTAAGTACTAGAACTTACGAGATATACCTGAAAACTTGAAAAGTACTTTGATACTTGGTACTTGATTTTCCAAGTACTTGTACTGCATGTCATTTAAACGTTAAGTACTTCAAGTATTCAGTACGTAGTACTTCAAGTATTCAGTACGTAGTACTTCAAGTACTGCCGGTACTTGATAATTCAAGTACTTTTGGTACTTGATAATTCAAGTACTTCCGGTCCTTGATAATTCAAGTATTTCCGGTACTTTGTACGTTGTACTTGAAGTACTTTCCGGTACTTTGTACTTGAAGTACTTTCCGGTACTTTGTACTGTGACCTTTAAGTACTTTCCGGTAATTTGTACTTTGTACTTGAAGTACTTTCCGGAATTTTGTACTTTGTACTTCAAGTACTTTCCCGTACTTTGAAGAAAATCTTAATTCTTTAATGAAGTGTCACCAAATCAATTTGCCAAGTTTCCTTGAACTTTAAAGATAGAAAAATAAAATTCTTCAACATTTGTGGCTGGAGAATAAAAATTTAATTCCACTGATTCTGATGAGAAACATAATTATTTTTTAATTGTTTCAAGCATTGAAAATAGAAACAAATATTTCCAGAAAATCAAGAATTCCGATTACAACTTTTCATTAAAAAGTCGAAGAATCACTACTTTTAGGGATGCATTTTCTTTTTATAATATTTTATTCCATAAATGGTCCCTAAAAATTTTTAAATTTTAATTTGAATCGGTGGTTTTCTACGTTTAAACTAGTCAAGCAACTTTGAACGCTTTTTTCTCGAAACTGAATTTTGGAAGATACTTAAAAAATTACTATATCGATCTTTCTGAACTTTTTTGATTTTTTTCTGAATGTCAAAATCTAATTTCTAATAGAGACAATTTTTTTTTCAAAATATACTCTTGATTCGATGCGTCAAAAACTAGCTTTTTTCAAAAATCAAGATCTTCACTTTAAAAGCTCGCCAGCTTGACTTTCGGAATTGGAGTAGCATAGTTGTCATTCACTATTTTCAAATTAAATAAAAAATTTATAATTTTTCTTTTTTTTTGTTCCCAAATCTCCAGTTAGAAAAGTTTAGAATTTATAATTTAGTATTTTGTCTGTAACTCCGTTAAAATTACATTCTTCTACACAAAAAAAAATTACAAAGCATTCTTCAGATGTTGCGTTCCAAAATGCCAAATTCCCCAAAATCCATATTTACAATTTTCATAAAAAAAAAAAAATCGACAAAGTCACGATTTTTTCTTTCACCTTGCTAAATATGGCTTTAAACAATCTAGATTTATTTTTTAGCGAGAAATAAGAAGGAGCGATTTTTTCGGTGGGGCAAGAGGAGAAGGAGGGTGGAAAAATGAAGAGGGTAGTCCAGCAAGAAAGACAGAGGTTTGCGAAATCGTTGCGCCGAGTCCTCTTCGTTCTCCCTCCTTCTCCCTCGTTCTGTCATTCTTCTTTTGCCTCATCCTTGTCCGCACCGCAATACCAAGCGTGCGTATATACATACATACATACATACATATATATATAAATATGTATATATATATAAAATTCTATAGAAGCATTTGGGTGGGTGAATCGACGCTGTTGGTGGAGGTGGTGGATGCCCCTCAGTGTCCGGCGCGCCTCCGACAAGCGTGCTTCGCATTGGGGCTTATACCAGAGAGCTCTCTTTCTGTCTGTCCGTCGCGGCGGTTCGTTTGAAAAAAAAAATTAAACAACGGAAAAACCATAAAAAGAAAAAAAAAATTTAAACAAAGCTTGCGCAATCGTTTTTCTTTTTTTTCTCCATTATTAATCGACCCTCCTCCGACGAAGAATCGAAGCTCGATGGAGACAAAAAATAGCAAAATCGCCAGTTTCGCCATCGATAAACAATTCGCGACACGATAATAACAATAAAATATTTATATATTATCTACAAACATTATACACACATATATGCATATATATGTAAATATATATTGAAAAACAAAAATGTGTACCCATAAATTTAGAAGTATATAAATGTGTATGTGATACCGGTTCAATAAATAAATAAATAATTAAATAAATAAATAAATAAAAGTGCTTTTGACGATGTCCGTGTCGAAGACGAAGGGGTGGCTCACTTTTTAATGCCTCTATTGGCTCCGAGCCGCATCCCCCTCGTTACAGAAAGAGAGAAAAGGAGAGAGAGAAAGTTTATCGCCTTATCGTCCTGCAAAAGTGTGCTTTTTGGGCGAGACAAAATTGAGAAGAGAAGTCACGACGTTTCGGTGGAGGGAAAATTGAGGAAAAGAAGTGTGGCTCGACTAGGAGTGCAAAAAGAAGTGGAAGGAGCAAAGTGAAGGGGAGAGAAAGAAAAAAGGATCCAGGAGTGTAGCCGAAGGAGTCGAAGGAGAGGAGGAAGAGGAGAAGAAGGAGGAGGAGGAGGAGAAGAAGAAGAAGAAGAAGAAGAAGGAGGAGAAGGAGAAGGGGGTGATAGGGATCGGGGGGATAAGGATGCGGTGCGGGATGTCCTTGGATGAGTCGAAGACTCGACCAAGACCGGTAGAGAGGAAGCATTACAACGGACAAGCGTCGAAGGTCGTGCGTCCTTTTGACCTGGCAATCACGGTGGTCCGATAGAAAGAGGATATTGGACCGCCTCACGCGGCGTTATCCTGTGTACAGCGCATTACTCTCAAACTCTCTCTCTCTCTCTCTCTCTCTCCGTCTCACGTGACTGCCTTGTTCTTTGCCTCGTTGCCTCCACCTCGTTGCCTTCTCTATATATACTCTATATAACTATTATCCGTGCCCGCAAACCTCAACTGCCTCAATTCTTGCGTCTCCGCCTGCGGCTCCATCGTAACCGTATCCTTCATTTTAAACGTGAGAATTTCGACGCCTTCCATCGCGATTCTTTCACCAAGAAGAAAAAAAAGGAGCCATTGGGACACTGGTCATCAGGACGAAAGTTGGTCCTGGAAACGTTGGGGATCCGGAAAACAGTGTTGAGATCATCAAAGGACACAAGGAGGAGGAAGTCAGCCGATTATTCGTCGACTTATTGCGTGAAACGGTCCTGGGATCCGTTAATTTCGTTTGGTCGTCCAGGAGAAGGACGAAGGACGAAGAGACTGTCTTCTCAGAGAGCCTGAACAGGATTTACAATTTGAGTGTCGGTAGGAAAAAGCTCGCTGGACATCATCCGCTGTCGTTGAATCCAATTCCTCGTCGAGTGTCCGATTCGGAAGAACCAACAACAAAAAGGTCCTTGATAGTCGCGAATGGCTGATCGAGGGTACGCGTACCGACGCGTCGAGATCGATCCTAGAAGGACCAAGGGAGGACGCTGGTAATGGGGGGTTTGGGCGATGATGCCTTCTCCTCGTCGACGTCCTTACACGCAATCGTCGTCGTATCCTCCGTTGACATCGTCATCGTTATCGTCATCAAGCGCGAGGACGAACTCCATTTCATCCGCGTCGTCGTCGAATCAATTCCAGAGCCAAATATTGTGGAAGTCATTGAAGGAATTCTATCGTCGCAGGAAGTCATCAGTGTCCAAGAGAGTCCCGAAGAAGCTGAAGGATCGACGTCCTGTAGTCTGGAAATCGCGAAGGATAATCGCATCGTCGTCAAGGATCGAAGAGACACTGAGGTCCATTTCGTTGTCGTCCCTAAATTTGCCAATAGTCATAAGGGAGATAGAAGAACTAGAGAGGAAGTCAGGAGAAACGTTGTGGCCGTTGTTGAGGAGGAAAGGGAAAGGCGAGCTGGACGCGGACGTGAAACTAATCGTAGATACGAAACAAGCGTCAGGTGGTGGCATTACGATAACAACGAAATCACGTGTTCGAGGTGACTACGCGACGTCGCTATGCTATCGAGACGAAGAAGAGTCTCGTCAGCGAGTAACGTCAGGTACAACGATAAAAGCGTCGACGACGATGACGTCATTCGAGTTGCGTATGATCGCGTGGTCGTCGCTGAGATCTTCGGGACATCGGCGGAGACGTCGAAAACGCCTAAGCAAAACGACAAAACGTTGTTTGCGACCTCGAGACGAGATGGAACGGACGCTGGAACCGTTGTTTTTAAGAGTGACGAGAGTATATCCAGCGACGTTGACGTGTTAGCAGAACTTTCGTCTCGGGAAATCGATGTTACGCTTGACAAAGCCTTGAGCATCGGTTGCAACGAGAGCCTGAACAATCGTAGAGCAACGATGCAACGTTGCGTCGACGTTGCTAAACGTAGACGAAGGAAGAGCGTAGAAATATTAGATAGGAACGTTGACGTTTTCCAGATTAATTGTTCATTTACGAATCGACGTCTCGTCATTGATCCACGTGTCGTCGATGACTCAGCGTCGTTGACGACGGACACGAGTAAGCGAGACAAAAGCTTGACCGACGATCGCACGTCGAGATTCGTTGATTGCGACGCCCCGTCGTTAGACCACGAAATTCCTAGTCCGTCAATTTATCCGAATATTCCTGATAACGTTAAGATAAGTAGAACGATGATGATGATGATGAGAGGGAAGAAGCCCAATGTGGGCCCCAGGCCTAGGCTTAAGTTTCATTGCGATGGCGAAGTTAAGGAGCACAAGAGTATCCGAAGACGAAGAACCGACGACGATTGTCGTCACGACACGACAAAGAGCCAAGTGTCTTCTTATTGGACATGTCCGAAGAATCGCTACGTCGTTATATTGGGTCTGTTACTATGGACGACGATTATGGTGACCGAGGTCACCGGAAGACAGAATCATCATAGAACGTGTCCCGGTTGTCCTCATCAGCATGGTCACACGATACATAGAAAATCTGGTGTTGCCATTGACGATGGTAGCGATGATAACGATGATAAGGGTAGTGAAACGTCACCGAGTCCCGATGATTTGAGGCTCGAGGCCATTAAACATCAGATACTGACGAAATTGGGACTGAGAACGAGACCCGATGTTAACAGAACATTGGCTTCGGTCCCGCGTCATCTGGCACTCGAAACATTGTACAGAGCCGAGGCCCAACCACGTGGACACTCGAACGAGCCTGATGTTTATCACGATGATGGACGAAGGGATCATCATCGTGATCCTAATGACATTGAGGACGAGGATTCTTTATCGCCCTCATCCCCATCGAAATCATCATCATCATCATCATTATCATCATCATTATCATCATCACTATCATCATCATCATCACTATCATCATCATCATCATCATCATCATCATTATCATCATCATTATCATCATCACTATCATCATCACTATCATCATCATCATCATCATCATCATCATCATCATCATCATCATCATCATTATCATCATCATCAGCTTCCTCGTCTTACGGACAATTTTATTACGACGGTGAGGAATATACATACAGAAACCTTGATCAGGATGCCCTTGACAAGTCATCGAGGGACGACGAGAAAGATCCAATGATTTCCGGTTCCTACGATGAGAGGCACAGAGGTGATTATCGTAACGACGGAAAACACGGGAATAATCACGTTAGCGATGGTGGTGATGATGATGATGATGTTGATGATAATGATGAGGGGCAGATTGAGGTTGATGATTTTTATGCGCGAACATCGGAAATCATCAGTTTTGCGGAACCCGGTGAGTTTTCTTTTTTTTTTTTTAAATCTGATGTTATTGATGTCTGAGAATTTTCGAATTACCTTGAAGGCTTCGGTTTCTTTTCGGTCTCATTTGATTTTTGTTTACATGTCCCGTAAATTATTTCGCATGGAAAGTTCTTTTCGGCTGGTGATTACGAATGAGGGTTAAATTTTGTCGTCCAACCCTTCCAGAAAATATACTATTAATTATTAATTCTGATATTATTTCAAAAATTGATGCAAGTCAAATTGCTTCGAACAATGTTTCAACGGTTGGCAATTAAAATTTATTGGTCTAATTCTAAGAAAATAATTCAAGGAGGTACTTTGAACATTGTACAATGTATAGCAAGAGTGATTATGTATGAAATCAAAGAATAAGTGTTTTTGAAAAACCTCAATGTAGTTGATACACTAAGAAAAAATTTCATTCTAATTTATTGTTCACAAAATTTATAGATGATTTATATGAGAAGTTCTGCATTAGGATTGAAAAGGAAAATAGTTACACAAAGTCGTCTTCAAAAAAGCTCTTATTCGGGTCTCTGAGGAATTACCAATGCGAATGAGCCACACGAGAACTAACCCTTAATTTCCTAAGAAATTAAGGGTTGGTTGCTTTTACTTTTTAGGAAATTAAGGTTTGCCCTTATCGCGGAGCCAACGAATAATCGATTTTTAAATTTCTAATTGAAATTAAAGTCTAGACGTATTAACCCTTAAGTTACTAAGAAATTAAGGGTGGTGGCTTTTACATTTTTAGGAAATTAAGGGTTACCCTTATCCCGGGGCCAATAAATAATCGATCTATAATCAAATTTGAGGTTTAGTAGTATTAACCCTTAATTCCCTAAGAAATGAAGGGTTGGCGTCTTTAACTTCTTAGGAAATTAAGGGTTACCCTTATCCCGGGGCCAATAAATAATCGATCTTTAATCGAAATTAAGGGTTAATACTACTAACCCTCAATTTTCTAAGAAATTAAGGGTTGGTGCCTTTAACTTCTTAGGAAATTAAGGGTTACCCTTATCCCGGAGTCAATAAATAATCAATCTTCAATCGAAATTAAGGGTTAGTAGTGTTAACCCTTACTTTCCTAAGGAATTAAGGGTTCGTACCTTTAACTTTTTAGGAAATTAAGGGTTACCCTCATCCCGGAGCCAATAAATAATCAATCTTTAATCGAAATTAAGGGTTAGTAGTGTTAACCCTTACTTTTCTAAGGAATAAAGGGTTGGTGCCTTTAACTTTCTAGGAAATTAAGGGTTACCCTTATCCCGGGGCCAATAAATAATCAATCCTTAATCGAAATTGAGGGTTAATACTACTAACCCTTAATTTCCTAAGAAATTAAGCGTTGGTGCCTTTAGCTTCTTAAGAAATTAAGGGTTACCCTTATCCCGGAGCCAATAAATAATCAATCTTTAATCGAAATTAAGGGTTAGTAGTATGAACCCTCAATTTCTTAAGAAATTAAGGGTTGGCGCCTTTAACTTCTTACGAAATTGAGGGTTACCCTTATCTCGGGGCCAATAAATAATCGATCTTCAATCGAAATTAAGGTTTAGTAGTGTCAACCCTTAATTTCCTAAGAAATTAAGGGTTGGCGCCTTTAACTTCTTAGGAAATTAAGGGTTACCTTTATCCCGTGGTCAATAAATAATCGATCTCTGCGGCTGAAATTGCCAACCCCTTAACACAATTCGACCTACTTCCAAAGGGTTAACGTCCACGAAAACCATTAACCCTTCCCCGGTGAATCTCTTCGTCGAATTTCTCTCGCAAAATTGAATCGCAAAATTCCAACGACCCCTTCAAGTAGGCGATTTTCGCGCGAAACTCGGACGTTCTACTTTCTTTTAAAAGGCTAAAAACTTTCAACTCGCAACAACGAAAACGTAACCTAACGCAACGCGAAAAGAAAAAGTCCATTCGTCCGAGTCGTTAATAGCGGCACAACGACGAGTTTTCCGAATGACGTTTCAAACTGAAGACAAATTGGTGATGCGTGGAAAGGTGGATGTAAAAAAAAAAAAAAGATAGGAAAAATTAAACAAAGTCGAGCAGAGCTACGTGTCGCGCGGCGAATGAGCGAATTCGAGGGCACGAAGGAAATAGAATAATAATAATAAAAAAATAAGAAGAAAAACCAGAAAAAAATCCGAAGAAAAAGTGGATGAAGAAAGTTCTTGAGGTCGGCTCGGGGTGCCCAACGGGGGCCGTCCACCTTTTTCATTCGTTTTTTTTCTCCTTTTCTACACTTTTTCACCCCCTCTCACTCTCTCTCTCTCTCACCCTCTCTTTCCATCATAGAGCCATTCATTCCCCTTTCTTTTTTTCCTCCATACAACCGACTATCTACGTAATCTCGGTGCGAAATTTAAGCCCCAGAGTTTAAATGGCACATTCGAGGGGCGCCGGTAGTTTGCACAGTGCCAGTACCGGGTCGCGCCTCCTTTCCATCGGGGGTTTAAGGTGCGTTCGTAGTGGGCCGCTGATATTTCTGGTTTAACCGGTGCGAGGCGAAAGGGGGTTCAGGCCACACGCCGCAGGCCACGTGGCCCTTTCGAACAGTTCAACCTCTCTATGCCACTCTCCCAACTGCCTCCCCTCCAACAACTTTGTGCTTTCCAACAGTACACATCTCTCCACATGTGTATTTGTGCCGTATACATACCTGTATATAATACGTATATGGATGTATATGGGTCATTCCATGTAAAATCGACCGGTAGTTGGGATCGACCCCTTTCAATTTCCACGAAATTTGGTCACAAGTTATGTTCAATCACCAAACGAAGTTCTACCAAGGGAAAAAAATCATGCAAATTCAGAATTTGCACATAGCTTCCTCATTTTTTTCTGTAGTTTGTCAAGTCTCCTTTATGAGGACCTTCTTGACCATCTTTATGACGTGTAGGTTTATTATCATGGCTTCCTCGTGAAGGAAGCTTCCTGAACGATGGAAACAAATGAAGATGTGCAAATTTTAAATTTGCATGATTTTTTAGCGATTCCGTGCAATTATATTATTAATTGGTTTTGTCTTCCGGTGTATTGGTGCTAAGGAAGTGAACTCGATAGCTGCTAAATTAGGAAATTTAGTGTTAACAAGTATTTTTCGAAAATTTCAAAAATTTTTTGCGAACGCACCTCTCGACCGTTTTTCGCCAAATTCAACCCTAAACATTCTTAGGGTCTAGTGTATTTGTGCATAAAATTTTAGCTCGATACTTCTAAAAATGCGAATGAAAATGAATGAAAGTGCGGAGCGTTAACAAAAATTTGATAAAAATTTCAAATTTTTTTTTTAACCGAACCTCTCAAGCGATTTTTATGAAATTTAGTATTATTTTTCATTGTCATCGAATCTATCGTCACTGAAAAATTCAGCTCGATAGATGCAAAATTACAAAAGTTAGAAGATTTACAATTTTTTTGCGAAAAATTAAATTTTTTTTTGCGTCGAACTTCTAGAGCGATTTTTCCTAAATTTAATCTCAACCCTCCCTATTATAAAATGAATCTGCACATAACATTTCAGGGTGATAGTTGCAAAATTACGAAAGTTAGACGACCCACAAACATTGCACAAATAATTTAAAGTCCCGCCAAATTGACAATTATTTTGCGATTTCAAAAAAATTTGCACTGAGTAAAGAGACATGGATGATCTATTTGTATACCAAATTTCAAGTCAATCGCCCGAACCGTTCTCCAGATATATTCATTTTAAGGAAAGCACACAGCGTACACACACACATGCACACACTCACATATACCTACGTCCGGACATTTTTTCTAAATGCGTTTTTAGACGTTTTGGGACCTTTTGAACATACTGACATGAAAATCGCAAAATAAAATTTTTTCGCGAAAACGAACCTTCCTTTATGAGGAAGCAAAATAACATTTTTTCGAAAATACAAAATTTCACAATTTTTGCAATTTTTTAAGCTTGTTTTTTGAATATCTCGAAAACTATTATAGTTACGAAAAAATCGTTGTTTGTTCGTCGTAAAGAGTACACTTGGGGCTACGAAAAAAAAAATCCGAAAAAAATTTCTTTTGAATGATGAATTTGAAGATTTTTGAATTTTAAAAAATCGTGAAAATCCACGATCGACATTAAACTTTTGGTTCAACTTTTTTTTTATATAATACCTTGTACTGATCTAAAAAGATCCTGAAATTTTCAGAAAGTTGTTTTTTTTCCAAAATATAAATTCTTAGAGGTAAAAAAACGTTTTTTTACCAATATTAAAAAAATCATATTTTTTCAAAAAAAAAAATACCTTTCTGAAAAACTCTGGATCAGTAGAAGGTATTAGACAAAAAAAATTTGAACCAAAAAATTAATGTTGATCATGGATTTTCACGATTGTAAAAAATTCCAAATGGTCCAAATTCATCATTTAAAAAAAAAAATTTGGAATTTTTTTTTCTCCGTAGCTCCAAGTATAGCTCTTTAAGACGAACCCAGAACGATTTTTCCGTAACTATAATAGTTTTCGAGATATTAAAAAAAAAATTGAAAAATTAAAAAAAATTGCGAAAATTTGAATTTTCGTAAAAAAATTTTCATTTTTTTTTCTTTGGTAGAACTTCGTTTCATGATAAAGGAAAACTTCTGACCAAATTTCATCGAAATCGAAAGGGGTCGATTCCAACTATTGGTCGATTTGACATAGAACGACCCATATATATATATATATATACATACAGAGAGAGAGAGAGCGAGTCATGTGTACATTGGAAAGCACACCAAGTATAATGTACCGTATGAGACTTAGGTGAACAGGGAACCTAGACGACTTTGTGAACCGTCGACGTATGGGTTCCGACGCAATGTCCGAGCACCGAGAGCACCCTCTCGCTTAGCCTATCCCCACCCCTTTTTTCTTCTATCTCCTTTGTTTTTTTCCACTTCCCTCTCTCGAGCTTTTGCGCCCTGTCCACAGTTTTACTCCAACGTTAAGGGGTTGCATGGGTTTCGAAGGTTAAAAAAAGCATGCGTTTGCTTTTTTTAAAATATGTAATAGATGAATTATTTTAGAAGATTTTTTATTTCAAAAGAGCAGCGTTTGAGCGACATTTTTTAAAATTTTCATTGAAAAAGTTAAAAAATAGGGACCTGGTTTTAGTGTCCTGGGGTCAGGATAACTCTCAAAAACTTTATCTAAAACTGAAAAATGGACGAAGGATTTTTTAAAAAATTTGATTTTTTTGCTGAGTTGCATGCAAAACAGTAATTTTTGGTACAATTTACACTGAAAACCTTGTAAAATCAGTGTAAATGAAAAAAAACCTTCATTCACTCTCAGTCAATCTTATTTCGAAGATGTGTACAAAATTTTGAGAAATTGTGTCGTCTTCTAAAATAGTGATTTTAGAAAAAAGCTTAACGAAGAGAATTGCAAAAGTCTTCTAGACTCTTACTCTAATTGAAATTTTGCACTGAGTTGAAACTTTGGAAAAATATTCTTAAGTTATTTTACTATTAGATAAAAAAATGAAAATGGATTATTTAAATTTTCAAACCTATCCCTTTAAGGGGTTAGTTTGGGGGCTGCAATATTGTATGGAGATCGGTGTCCTCTTGTGAAGAAAAATCCACCGGACAACGTACCAGACCCTTCCAGACCTGGTGTCTTGGGTAGTGTTTCTCGGTTTTTTTTTTCGTTTTTTCTCCTACCGATCTCTCGGATTACTCGTTCTATTTTTCCCTCTCCACTTGGGCGTACTACCTACACACGTTAACCAGCTAAGCCAAAAGTTTTACCTCGAAATTTTCGTTGGATTTGGGCCAAAAATAATAAATTCAACCGGAGCTTGTATCTTTACAGGCAGACACACACGCACACACACGCACACACACACACAAACGTACTCGAATATACACGAATGAGGATGAACTGGTAGAGAATATCTTTTTTTTTTTTTTTTGGAAAATGGAGGTTTGAGACTGTAACAATGTAGGGAGAAGTTTCCGCCTGAATATTTTTGATTGTAGGTCGCAGGATTAGTTGCGAAATTGATAGAATACCTTTTTTAAACGATAACTTTGTATCTTATAAATGTTTAACGGAAATTTCAAAATGTTGCTATGAAAATTCAAATTCAATTCACTCAAACTACACGTTTTTTCTCGAAAATATGTTTTCAAGGTCGATCCGATTCCAAAATTTATATTACTGCAAAACGCAAACTAAAATCAAACCAAAATTACAAGAAACCTATTTTTATTTCAAATATTTTTCTTACTTCAGCAACACTGTTGAATACATCCGGGGTTTTCTAGGAATCTACGACTCAATATCTACTAACCCTATTAAAATTTAATCTATTTAGCTTCAGACCTAGATCAGGAGGAGGTTAATTTTTTCCGAATTTTGACCGATATCGTCACGATCACTGGACCAAAAATTGTTAAAAAAATATGTTTAGAATCCTCAGAGGTTGCTCTTTTAAACGGTACCCTACACGATACATCAATCAAATTTTTGTTGGGTTAGACTTACTCCCTATTTTAATCTAAAATAATCCAGTAAACACTACCTAAAACACTAAAATAATTCATTCTAAGCGTTCACTGGCGATATTTGTACCCGTCATGAAGGGCCATCATTCCAGGAATCTATGACTCAATATCTACTAACCCTATTAAAATTTAAATTTTAGCTTCAGACCTAGAAGATCAGGGGAAGCTTCATTTTTACCCAATTTTGACCGATATCGTCACGATCACTGGACCAGAAATTGTTAAAAAAATATGTTTAGAATCCTCAGAGGTTGCTCTTTTAAACGATACCCTACACGATACATGAATCAAATTTTTGTTGGGTTAAACTGACTCCCTATTTTAATCTAAAATAATCCAGTAAAGTCTACCTAAAACACTAAAAAAATTCATTTTAAGCGTTCACTGGCGATATTTGTACCCGTCATGAAGGGCCATCATTCCAGGAATCTATGACTCAATATCTACTAACCCTATTAAAATTTACATTTTAGCTTTAGACCTAGAAGATCAGGAGAAGGTTCATTTTTACCAAATTTTGACCGATATCGTCATGATCATTGGACCAAAAATTGTTAAAAAAATATGTTTAGGATCCTCAGGGGTTGCTCTTTTAAACGATACCTTACACGATACGTCAATCAAATTTTTTTTGGGTTAGACTGACTCCCTATTTTAATCTAAAATAATCCAGTAAACACTACCTAAAACACTAAAATAATTCATTTTAAGCGTTCACTGGCGATATTTGTACGCGTCATGAAGGGCCATCATCCCAGGAATCTATGACTCAATATCTACTAACCCTATTAAAATTTAAATTTTAGCTTCAGACCTAAAAGATCAGGAGGAGGTTAATTTTTTCCGAATTTTGACCGATATCGTCACGATCACTGGACTAAAAATTGTTAAAAAAATATGTTTAGGATCCTCAGGGGTTGCTCTTTTAAACGATACCTTACACGATACGTCAATCAAATTTTTTTTGGATTAGACTGACTCCCTATTTTAATCTAAAATAATCCAGTAAACACTACCTAAAACACTAAAAAAATTCATTTTAATCGTTCACTGGTGATATTTGTACGCGTCATGAAGGGCCATCATTCCAGGAATCTATGACTCAATATCTACTAACCCTATTAAAATTTAAATTTTAGCTTCAGACCTAAAAGATCAGGAGGAGGTTAATTTTTTCCGAATTTTGACCGATATCGTCACAATCACTGGACCAAAAATTGTTAAAAAAATATGTTTAGAATCCTCAGAGGTTGCTCTTTTTGATTTGATTGACCCCATATTTTAATTTAAAATAATTCAATAAATACTAACTAAAACACTTAAATAATTCAAAATAAAATGATTTAAAAAAAACCGTGTTGAACGTCAGACGGATGGACACCATCGCGATCTTATAAGGGTTCCCTTGTCATCCTTTTGAGTCGGGGAATCCTAAAAATAAGCGGAAATGCGTTTTTTTCTGACCAAGTAGAAGCCGGTTAAGGGAGTGACGATAAAGTTGCTGGAATTCGAGATAGAAGGAAAGGGTAAGAAATTCAAGAAATTTCTTCTTGACCCTTAAGGGAAGTGGTAATCCGAGAAGGAGGAAGGTTGTATTGAATTTTCAATGCGATTGAGCAAATATCTAGCTTGTTGCTTTTGGCCCAGAATACAAAAGAACGAAAAAGAGAATTTATCGAATTTTTCTTTTTTTTTCTTCTCTCTATCTTTCCCCCTCCCAAAGAATGTAACGAAATACGTACGTGGTTGTAATTCTGGTATCCGTATATATATTAGGGTGATTCGTTTTA
>OX333075.1:9118512-9158313 GCA_946863875.1 Alloplasta piceator | reverse complement strand
TGGCACCTGTTTTTTTAATGTTCTTTTTCGGGAATTTTTTTTCGACAAACCATTAGAATAAAATAATTTATGAATTGTGTATCATTTTTATTAACATTTGAACGAACTTTGTGAATTTTTTGAAGTGAATGTATCAAATATAATCGGAGATACACCGCCCAACAGGAACACATATTAGAAAAAAAGGTGCTCCACTGCTGCCATGATTTCGAACGTTCTGCTTATCTGAAATCAAAAAGCTAAACGCCATTTTAATTGTGAGACTTGAGGCTCTACCGTGAACCAAGATAAAGTCAGAATTTAAAAAAAAATCATTTTTTTTTAACGCTTTAGAAAAAATATTCAATGCGAAAAATCAATTTTTTTTTCTAAAGCGTAAAAAAAATGATTTTCTTGGAATTCTGACTTTATTTTGGTTCACGCTAGAGCCTCAAGTCTCACGATTGAAATGGCGTTTGGTTTTTTGATTTCAGATAAGCAGAACGGCCGGAATCATGGCAGCAGTGGAGCACCTTTTTTTTTATATGTGTTCCTGTTGGGCTGTGTATCTCCGATTATATTTCATACATTCACTTCAAAAAAATCACAAAGTTCGTTCAAATGTTAATAAAAATAATACACAATTCATAAATTATTTTATTTCAATGGTTTGTTAAAAAAAAATCCCGAAAAAAAACATTAAAAAAACAGGTTTCACACTAGACGACCCCCTTAAATTGGAACTCAAATTCTATCTTAAGTTCCAACTTGAGTTCAGTGGAAAGGTTGTTTCTAAGTTTGATCTTAAGATCGATCTTAAAATAAATCTCAAGAACTTAAAATTCAGACCTGAGAGAGAGCCTTTGGAAATTCTCCTCATTGGGCCGAACGAAGTTTTTTTTAGATTACAACGGATTTTACAAGGCTTATATAGTGTGAGAGTTACTAAAAATTGTACTAATTTGCATACAACTCTGCGGGAAATTCAAATTTTTTGTTTTTTCAATTTCTCATTCAATCACGAGCTATACTTATCTACTAACAGATGAAATTTCGTTTTTTAATTTTAGATAAAGCTACCATGAGTGATCTTGACCACCACGAGAACACCTTTTTTGAGGAATACCGGAAATCTGGTCTCACCAACTGAATTTTCCAAATTTTTGAATGAAAATTTGGAATTCATATATTTACAATTTTGAAGAAAATCATTGATTAAATATATATACAAAAAAATAGAGAAAATACGGTTTTCTTAAGGCAATTGGAAAATGGCGAATTTTTTCCAAGAACCCTCATGCAAGGGTTCCTCCAATAAATATATGTTCAGATCATAATTCTTTTGGATCACGATCAATTAAGATCACAATTTATTCAGATCATAATTCTTTCAGATTAATCACAGTTCACCAAAAAATAGCAATCAAAGACTAGTGGACAAAGCAGAAGTAGCCATCCAAAATTAATTCTCTAAGGCCCGAATTTTAAGTTCTCAAGTTCTACCTTAAGATCGAACTTTCCATTGAACTCAAATTGGAATGTAAGATCGAACTGAATTTCCAATTTAAGTTCAAACTTTAGTGCGAACTTCAGATCGATCTTAAGTTCAAACTTACTCTTGGTTTGAAGTTTGATCTTACGATCCATCTTGAGCTTGAACTTTCAATCAAACTTCTTTCATCGCCTCCCTCGACCGTGTTTTCTGACGTTAGTTGTCAAAATAATTTAGTTCGATCGAACTTAAGTTTGAGCTCAAGATGAATCTCAAGATCAAGCTTGAAACCAAGTTTAAGTTTGAACTTAAGTATGAACTTACAATGATACTTACGTTCAAACTTAAGATTCATCTTGAATGGGAACTTAAGTTCAATCTCAAGTTCCAACTTGAGTTCAATGGAAAGTTTGATCTTGAGTTTGATCTTAAGAACTTCAAATTCAGGCCTAAGACATTCAAAACAAGTTTCCAATTTTCGCCACCTCACCAAAAATCAAACCAAAAGTAACGATGGTGAAATTCCAGGGGCGAGAAACACGAAGTAGAAATAAAAAAAAGAAATTCCCAATCGAATTTACCAATTGGTGGTGACACTGCCAGAATATTTTTCGCTCTCTCCCTCCCTCTCTCTCTCTCTCTCTCTCTCTCTCTTTCTCGTCGAGTTGGCATCACTTGCCGATATGAAACTTAAGATCAAACTTTCTATCGAACTCAAGTTGTAACTTAAAATCGACCTTGAGTTCAAATTCAAGATGAATCTTAAGTTTGAACTTAAGTGTCATTATAAGCTTATACTTAAGTTCAAACTTCAACTTGGTTTGAAGTTTAATCTTTAGATTCATTTTGAGCTCGAACTTAAGTTCGATCAAACTTCTTTCATCGCCTCCCTCAACCGTGTTTTCTAACATTGATTGTGAAAATAATTAAGCTCGATCGAACTTAAGTTCAAGCTGAAGATAGATCTTAAGATCAAACTTCAAACCAAATTTAAGTTTGAACTTAAGATCGATCTGAAGTTTGCACTAAAGTTTGAACTTAAGTACGAACTTATAATGATACTTAAGTTCAAATTTAAGATTCATCTTAAATTGGAACTCAAGTTCGATCTTAAGTTTGATCTTAAGAACTAAAAATTTGGGTCTTAGTGCATTTATGCAAAATAATTGAGATGGATAGTAAAATTACAAAGGTTATAGCTTTCACTTCCCAATCGAATTTACCAATTGGTGGTGACACTGCCAGAATCTTTTTAGCTCTCTCCCTCTCTCTCTTTCTCGTCGAGTTGGCATCACTTGCCGATATGGCGTGAGAACGTTTAAAAGAATCCACAAAGTGGCACAGAGGCGTAAAAGAGCGGCTGGTCGCGGGAGCTCGAGGGGGTTTGTGCTGAGAGGAGGAGAGGGATGATGAGAGCGGGGAGTTGTGAAGTTAATAGGAGCGTGTGCGGTCACATACAAGGGTGGGAACGAAGTGCAAAAGAGGGATGAGGAAAAAGAGCGTTGTGTGTGCTTGGCCGTATACGACAAGCACGAGGCGATAGCGAGAGTTATCGAGCGAATATCAGCCTATTAGCACGGCCAAGGTTCGAGTGTTATAGGCCATATGTATGTGTTAGTTTGTATCGAATGCATCGTCGAGAGTGTAGCCATATGTCACGCTTACATAGATTCCAGAAGCGTCGCTATAGTTTCATTAATTTCTCGCGATCCGACAAACAAATTCAACAGACATATCTCACTACCGTTCGCTATTTCGCTCTTTGTGTTGTGAGATTCCCATTAATTTTTACAGTTTTCCCCATCAACAGCGCCTCCTGGAACACGGGTGATGCTCCAACAATTGTGTGTCAATTGAGGACGCCTATGTTGGTAATACATCGGACCTTATAGGTGCTCGGTAGCTCTCTCGCTGGCGCGAGAGCGCGCGCCGTCCGACGCCATCTAGCGGATCTTGGGCGAAATGCAGAGATCGTGGCACGCCGCAGGTCGTCCCGTTACAGTGCCACACTGTAAAAATTGAAATTGACGTTGCATATTTTGCGGCGCGCATTTGATTTTTCACTGGGAACACTGCGATTTCTAATTATGTGCTTTGAACATTCTACAGAGACCATTGTAAATTTTACAGTTCAAACACAGTGAATTTCGTCGTTTCTGCTTGTTATTTCTACTTTGTCATTTTTTTGCGGTGAACATTGCATTTTTCACAGTGTAAATCAGCATTGACAATGGCTTGAAAGGTAGAAACTTCATTAAATCCATTAATTTATAATATGGATTCCCAGTAAAACGCCTGAATTACAGTTCTGCACCGTATATTCTGCATTGAATTCAGTGATTTTTTAAATATTACACATGAATTGTCACTGATCATTTTTTTCCGTGTAGCTGGAAAATCGGCCGATTATCAAGGACGCAAGTGAAAATGAAGAGGGAGGCATTGCAGAGAGTGAAAAGGTGAGATTACTCAATGAGCAATGAATTTTGGATGAATTTGAGCAGCTCTGGCTCATAATTGGTCTAAAGTTGATGTAAAAATCGTTAATTCATGTTTTAAAAAATTTCGAGACGATTGTTGGTCGACTTTTTCTTTCGTTCGGCCATTTTTACCCTTTCGCATTCCATTTGACCCTCGATAAAAATATTCTGGCTCAAAATAGTCGAGTCGTTGTATTAAAATGATATTTAGGCCCGAATTTTAAGATCTGAAGATTGATCTTAAAATAAATCTTAAGGTCATACTTAAGATGAAACTTTCTATCGAACTCAAGTTGTAACTTAAGATCGACCTTAAGTTCCAATTTAAGATGAATCTTAAGTTTGAACTTAAGTGTCATTATAAGCTTATACTTAAGTTTAAACTTCAACTTGGTTTGAAGTTCAATCTTAAGATCCATTTTGAGCTCGAACTTAAGTTCGATCAAACTTCTTTCATCGCTGCCCTCGACCGTGTTTTCTAACATTGGTTGTGAAAATAATTAAGCTCGATCGAACTTAAGTTCAAGCTGAAGATAGATCTTAAGATCAAACTTCAAACCAAATTTAAGTTTGAACTTAAGATCGATCTGAAGTTTGCACTAAAGTTTGAACTTAAGTATGAACTTATAATGATACTTAAGTTCAAATTTAAGATGAATCTTAAATTTAAGATTCATCTTAAATTGGAACTCAATTTCGATCCTAAGTTTGATCTTAAGAACTAAAAATTTGGGCCTAAGTGCATTTCTGCAAAATAATTGAGATGGATAGTAAAATTACAAAGGTTATAGCTTTCACTAACATTTTTTGAAAATCATTTTGCAAAAAACTTGGAAAAAATCGCCCCGAAAATAAAAACTTCCTTCATAACAAAGCAAAAAAATAATAATTACACTAATGATAACATATGAATAAAATAAAAACAATTTGTTCATACTTGAGTTCGAACTTTGGTGCAAACTTCAGATCGATCTTAAGTTCAAACTTTAACACGGCTGGAAGTTTAATCTTAAGATCCATCTTAAGCTTGAATTTAAGTTCGATCAAACTTCTTTCATCGCCTCCCTCGACTGTTTTTTTTGACATTAGTTGTCAAAATAATTAAGTTCGCACTAAAGTTTGAACTTATAATGGCACTTAAGTTCAAACTTAGGAATCATCTTCAATTGGAACTTAAGTTCGATCTTAAGTTCTAACTTGAGTTCAATTGAAAGTTTAATTTTAAGTCTGATCTTAAGATAGATCGTAAGATCTTAAAATTCAGACCTAAAGTAGTACGAAATAAAAATGAGAAAAATTTCAAACTTTGTTTCACGAAGGAGCGAAAATTAATTAACAGAGGCTAATGAAGGAGGCTCAAGGAAAGCTGGGGGAAATGAGGGTAAATTTCTAATCTTTACGAATTTCTTATTTTCACTTCGAGTTCCTTCTTTCGAATATATTCGCCCAAAACGAGGATATCTTGAAGTTTTTCTCATTATGAAACTTCGGACGGGGGTTGATGTACCGAGCAAGAGATGAGAGATCGGGTAAAAGGGAGGTACGAAGAAATGAGACTTGTGTACAGTGTCGGTATATACGTGTATGGGGCATTCCATACCAAGTCGACCTGAGTGTGACCCTCGACCTCGCTGATTTCGTTTACGATTTTTTATATGATTTTTTTAACTCAAAATAGCATTCAGAATTTTTCCAGATTTTTAAAACCAAATTTGAGTACGTTATGATTTTTTGTACATTTTTTTCGAAAACCTCGAGGGCCGTAATTTAAAAATCTGAACAAATTCACCAAAATCCGGTGTCAAAAATGAAAATTTTTAACCCAAAATTCATGATGTCCAGTCCTTCGCTTCCATCTCGATTTTAGGTTTTTATGAAGAAAACGTAAAAAAAAGATGCAGAAATTAACCAACTATTTTTTGAAAAAAGTGAAAAAAAGGCCAAAAATAGTTGGTTAAGGATAAAAATATTCAAGCCACCTTTCGCGGTAGATCAATTTTTGCATCTATTTTTTTTTTTTTACGTTTTCTTCATAAAAACCTGAAATCGAGGTGGAAGAGAAATCCTGGACATCATGAATTTTGGGTAAAAATTTTTAATTTTTGACACCGGATTTTTGAGAATTTTTTCAGATTTTTAATTTACGGCCCTCGAGGTTTTCGAAAAAAAAGTTCAAAAAATCATAACGTACTCAAATTTGGTTTTAAAAATCTGAAAAAAAATACTGAATGCTACTTTGAGTTGGAAGAATCATAGGAAAAATCGTAAACGAAATCAGCGAGGTCGAGGGTCACACTCAGGTCGACTTGGTATAGAATGCCCCATACACAAGCAGAGGTAGCTGAGAATATTGAGGGTCATCGATATCCGGTCGTTTGGAAATATATATCACTCTGTCGTAATCGAAATAATGAATTCCGCTAAATTAAGGGGCGGAGGGTACGCGAGGGTTTGAAAGATGAAAACAAATGAGCAGTGTATGCGCAACGGGCGAATGCTCGTGATTAGTCGCTCCATTTACGAAACGAATTTCTCTTTCGTTATATCGCTTTACGGTTGATACTTTGTCGATCCCCGGTACGATATATATATATTAGACTGTGATTTAAAAAAAGCGACTATTTTTTGTTTTTCGTTTTGTTATATATATATATATATATATTAGGGCGATTTTTTTTTCGACTTTTTTAAATTTTCATCCCTCCCCACCTAAAATGCTGTTGCATATGTCTAAAAGAAACTACCCTGAAAGTTACAGCCCTTAATATTAATATTAAGTACTCGCCCTTCGCGTGAAAAGATTTCCCATCTAAAATACACGTAAATAAAAAACTTTTTTCTTCAAATTGCTATAACTCCACGGCATTTTATGCTATTATATTGTCCTTGGTCGCAACTTACGCAGAATTGAACGTTCTTCAAAAGTGTCCTGAGCAGCATAAGTGTAATTTACACTGGTGAGATGGTACGAGTCACTAAAGTTGATTTTAACCCACACTTCTCGTTTTTTTGCTGTTATTTTTGAAATGATCAGCGTTATCGAAAAATTGCAAAGGAAAGTTTTGCTGGAAATTTAATTTCCTACAAAAAAGGTCCTTTAGACCTACTTGAGAAAATTGATATTTCTTGAGATATTGAACCTTAATTTATTTGCGGTATAAAATTTTTACGGTTTATCGAACCAAAAGTTCTTAATTGTTGATATTCCATATCATTTCGCCACTGGTGATATGATATGTGATATGGTGATATGATATAGAATATCAAAAAATTGAAACTTTTGGTTCAATAAACCATAAAAATCGTATACCCAAACCAAGTTAAGGTCCAATATCTTAAGAAATATCAGTTTTCGCAAGTAGGTCTAAAAGACCTTTTCTGTAGGAAATTAAATTTCCAACAAAACTTTCCTTTGCAATTTTTCGATAACGTTGATAATTTCGAAAATAACAGCAAAAAAACGAGAAGTGTGGGTCAAAATCAACTTTAGTGACTCGTACCATCTCACCAGTGTAAATTACACTTACGCTGCTCAGGACACTTTTGAAGATCGTTCAATTCTGCGTAAATTGCGACCAAGGACAATATGATAGCATAAAATGCCGCGGAGTTATAGCAATTTGAAGAAAAAAGTTTTTTATTTACGTGTATTTTAGATGGGAAATCTTTTCACGCGAAGGGCGAGTACTTAATATTAATATTAAGGGCTGTAACTTTCAGGGTAGTTTCTTTCAGACATATGCAACAACATTTTAGGTGGGGAGTGAAAAAAATAAAAAAAGTTGAAAAAAAAATCGCCCTAATATATATATTAGACTGTGATTTAAAAAAAGCGACTATTTTTTATTTTTCGACGAAACGCCTTAAATACTTTCGGGAAGGTGAAAAAAGATGCCTGTTAAAATTAGAGCTATTAATAAAAATATGTAGAGGTCCCTCATCGCATATTTTTATTTCCCATTTAAATAACACGGGGAAAAAAAATTTCAAACTTTGACATTTTATATCTCGGCTTCAAGTCAATGCACCAAAATGAACGACACATATTCTTGTAGAGAATCGAAAAAGTTTTTTTTTTTTTAAAGCAAGTTCTCATTTATTTATTTATTTACTTATTCATTTATTTATTTCTTTCTTTATTTACTTATTTATTTATTCATTTATTTATTTTTTTGGCACTTTCAAGAATAAAAGAAAATAAATAAATAAATAAATAAAAATTTAATAGTTAATGGAAATATTTTCCATTAACCATTAAAATTCAATGGTTAATGGAAATTATTTTCATTAGCCATTAAAAAAGTAATGGTTAATGCATTACTTTTTCATTAAAAATTTTGCAACCCTGCGTGAAACTATTATATTACGTTATTTATAAATATATAAATATAAATTTGTGGATAAAAAGATTTTTTCGACTGTCAACGTGGAACGACAAAAATGGGAAGGGAGGATGAGTCGGACATGCACGATGGAGACTCGCGTCTTGTCGCGCTGCACTTAAGCTCTCCGAAACGAGACGAGCAGTCTCGAGAGGAATTCACGGGGGTTGTTTGGCGGAGGGGCGAGGGCGAAGGGGGGAGGGGAGGCTTCGTGGAAGGGGTGGTTCGTAGAATAACTCGGTGGACAGGCTCGCGTACAAGAGCATCCACGAAGATTTACGTACCGTTGACTGTGTGTTACTGTAAGAAACTTGGCTTAGTGTCGGCTCTCGGGGTTGAAGGGGGGTCGTGGCTGGAAGAGGGATGAAGCTTAAAGGAGAGTTCGAGGCTAGGCTAAGGAAACAAATTCCGAGGTTGAAAGTTGGTATGGGTCGTGGCGCGAGGTAAATGGCGTATCCTATATCATAATAATGCCAAATATCCAAGCCCAAAATGCGAATTTCCCACAAAGAAAACGATCCTATCGTCGTCGCCGTCGTCGTTGTCGTCGACGTCGCTACGCCAACCTTTCTCATAAAGCACACACAGGACAAGATGCGTTTCAAACTTCTTTTAATCCTTTATATACCTTCTGATCCTCTCGTCATCCCTTAACATTCGTGGATAAAATACTCTTTTCCCCTACGATTTTTTTTTTCCTTTCAAATTGTTTCGGTCGTTACGTTCGTTTGTCGAAAAGGAAAAAAATTCATGTTGCAACTGTTCACGGAAAAAAAATTTTCCTGTTGAATTTTAGATTTTTTTTTGTAAACCCAGGCCCGAATGTTCAGATCTTAAGATCGATCTTAAGCTCAAACTTAAGATAAAACTCTCCATTGAACTTCAGTTGGAACTTAAGATCGAACTTCAATTCCAATTTAAGATGAATCTCAAGTTTGATCTTAAGATCAGTCCTAAGATAGACCTTAAGATCTTAGAATCAAATTTTCCATTGAATTCAAGTTGGAACTTGAGATTCATCTTAAATTGGATCTTAAGTTCCATCTTGAGTTTGATAGAAAATTTGATCTTAAGATCAAACTCAAGATCAAATTTTCCATTGAAATCAAATTGGAACTTAAAAGTGTAATTTAAGATTAATCTGGAGTTTGAACTCAAGTGTCATTATAAGTTCATATTTAAGTTGAAACTTCAGTGCAAACTTAAACTTGGTTTGAAGTTTGATCTTAAGATCTATCTTGAACTTGAACTTTAGTTCCATCAAATTTTATTTGGACAACTAATGCCAAAAAACACGGTCGGGGGAGGCGATGAAAAAAGTTTGATCGAACTTAAGTTCAAGCTCAAGATGGATCTTAAAAACAAACTTCAAACCAAATTTAAGTTTGAACTTGAATATGAACTTATAATGATACCTAAATTCAACTTGAGTTCCAATTTAAGATGAATCTGAATGGAAAGTTTGATCTTAAGTTTGATCTTAAGTTTGATCTTAAGTTTGATCTAAAGTTTGATCTTAAGTTTGATCTTAAATTTGATCTTAAGTTTGATCTTAAGTTTGATCTTAAGTTTGATCTTAAGTTTGATCTTTAGTTTGATCTCAAGTTTGAACTTAAGTTTGATCTTACGTTTGATCTTAAGTTTGATCTTAAGTTTGATCTTAAGTTTGATCTTAAGTTTGATCTTAAGTTTGATCTTAAGTTTGATCTTAAGTTTGATCTTAAGTTTGATCTTAAGTTTGATCTTAAGTTTGATCTTAAGTTTGATCTTAAGTTTGATCTTAAGTTTGATCTTAAGTTTGATCTTTAGTTTGATCTCAAGTTTGATCTTAAGTTTGATCTTACGTTTGATCTTAAGTTTGATCTTAAGTTTGATCTTAAGTTTGATCCTAAGTTTGATCTAAAGTTTGATCTTAAGTTTGATCTTAAATTTGATCTTAAGTTTGATCTTAAGTTTGATCTTAAGTTTGATCTTAAGTTTGATCTTAAGTTTGATCTTAAGTTTGATCTTAAGTTTGATCTTAAGTTTGATCTTAAGTTTGATCTTAAGTTTGATCTTAAGTTTGATCTTAAGTTTGATCTTAAGTTTGATCTTAAGTTTGATCTTAAGTTTGATCTTAAGTTTGATCTTAAGTTTGATCTTAAGTTTGATCTTAAGTTTGATCTTAAGTTTGATCTTAAGATGGATCTTAAGATCTGAAAATTCGGGCCCAAGACTGAGAAAAAAAATCTCCTTTCTTTCGAGTCAAAATTTTAACTTCAACGACAATAATTGACTAAAAACATTATTTTCTAGTCCCATAAAATAGATATATATTCGAATATTTGGAAATTACACGAGAAAACAGTTTATTTGTATAGTAATGAAATATATTTTTATTTTTACTTAAATATTCCTCAACTGTTACAAAACTTGTTAATCGTTAAGAAATATTTTATTTGTGTCAAAATAATTTATTAATTGTTAAAAAATATGTAATTAATTTACTAACTGTTAAAAAATAATTTATTTCGCCATATTTAACTTTACATTAACATTGATTTCTCAGTTTGAAGTACAGTACAGCACAGTCTTTGAAAATTTTGGAAATTCTCTTCCGACACTTCATTCACGACAGTTAACTACTAAAATCTAATACCTTTCCTTATTTGTATCGAATTCAATCGATTAGAGTTAAAAAGAGTGTTTTTCGACAAATTCTTTGTCTTTCCCCACTGAGAAAACAGTTTATTTGTAGTAAAGAAATATATTTAGTTGGCACTTTTACTTCAATATTCCTTAACTGTTACAAAATTTGTTAATCGTTAAGAAACATTTAATTTGCATCAAAATAATTTATCAACTGTTGAAAAATATTAATTTAATTTATTAACTGTTGAAAAATAATTCATTTCGCCATATTCAGTTTTACGTTTGTTAACAGTTAACAAATCCTGGTACATTGTTTTCTCAGTGCAGACTCCCGAAATAATATATACCGAAAAATTTCAAATTAATTTGAGAATCCTTCCCGATTGCTGATTTCAGGCGAAAATAAAATAGTTGCTGAAAAAAAACATTAAAAATAAACAATTTTTTCAATTAATATATTGTGCAAGGTGATATTCTAGGTTTTTAAAGCTAAAGTTTAGATTTTATTCGGTTAATAAATATTGTGTCATAGATTACCAATAAACTATTTGTTTCGACGATGTAATAGTTGCTGAAAAAAATGTTTGAAATTAGAAAATAATTTTTTTAAATTACTATATCGTGTAAGGTATTATTCGAAAGAGTAATTTTTGAATTTTTAAATAATTTTTGGTCAAGTGGTATTAATGATATAATTCTAAATTTGCTGAAAATGACTTTTTTCCTAAATTCTGATCTTCTAGGTTTCAAAACCTAAAATTTAGATCTTAATGGCGTGACTAAATATTGACTCATAGATTCCCAGAAAACTATTCATTTATTCGATAGTGTAATAGTTGCTAAAAATTTGTTCGGAATAGAAAAAAAAATAAATTAATTAATCGTATAAAGTATAAGGCTAAAAATATTTTTTTTCATAATTTTTGATCTACTCGTCTTAATTTGTTAACAGTTAACAAATCCTGGTACATTGTTTTCTCAGTACAGACTCCAAAAATAAAATATACCGAAAAATTTCAAATTAATTTGAGAATCCTTCCCGATTGCTGATTTCAGGCGAAAATAAAATAGTTGCTGAAAAAAAACATTAAAAATAAACAATTTTTTCAATTAATATATTGTGGAAGGTGATATTCTAGGTTTTTAAAGCTAAAATTTCAAATTTCATTACGGTTAATAAATATTGAGTCATAGATTACCAATAAACTATTTGTTTCGACGATGTAATAGTTGCTGAAAAAAATATTTGAAATTAGAAAATAATTTTTTTTAATTACTTGATCGTGTAAGGTATTATTCGAAAGAGATACTTGTAAGGGTTCTAAAAATATTTTTTTAAATAATTTTTGGTCAAGTGGTATTAATGATATAATTCTAAATTTGCTGAAAATGACTTTTTTCCTAAACTCTGATCTTCTAGGTTTCTAAACCTAAAATTTAGATCTTAATGGCGTGACTAAATATTGACTCATAGATTCCCGGAAAACTATTCATTTATTCGATAGTGTAATAGTTGCTAAAAATTTGTTCGAAATAGAAAAAAATTAATTAATTAATCGTATAAGGTTTAAGGCTAAAAATATTTTTTTTTCATAATTTTTGATCTACTCGTCTTAATTTGTTAACAGTTAACAAATCCTGGTACATTGTTTTCTCAGTACAGACTCCCAAAATAATATATACCGAAAAATTTCAAATTAATTTGAGAATCCTTCCCGATTGTTGATTTCAGGCGAAAATAAAATAGTTGCTGAAAAAAAACATTAAAAATAAACAATTTTTTCAGTTAATATATTGTGGAAGGTGATATTCTAGGTTTTTAAAGCTAAAATTTCAAATTTCATTACGGTTAATAAATATTGAGTCATAGATTACCAATAAACTATTTGTTTCGACGATGTAATAGTTGCTGAAAAAAATGTTTGAAATTAGAAAATAATTTTTTTTAATTACTTGATCGTGTAAGGTATTATTCGAAAGAGATACTTGTAAGGGTTCTAAAAATATTTTTTTTAATAATTTTTGGTCAAGTGGTATTAATGATATAATTCTAAATTTGCTGAAAATGACTTTTTTCCTAAATTCTGATCTTCTAGTTTTCAAAACCTAAAATTTAGATCTTAATGGCGTGACTAAATATTTACTCATAGATTCCCAGAAAACTATTCATTTATTCGATAATGTAATAGTTGCTAAAAATTTGTTCGGAATAGAAAAAAAATTAATTAATTAATCGCATAAGGTTTAAGGCTAAAAATATTTTTTTCATAATTTTTTATCTACTCGTCTTAATTTGTTAACAGTTAACAAATCCTGGTACATTGTTTCCTCAGTACAGACTCCCAAAATAATATATACCGAAAAATTTCAAATTCATTTGAGAATCCTTCGGGATTGCTGATTTCAGGCGGAAATAAAATAGAATCAAGAATTTCGTTGGCATTAAATTTCCCTACGAGGGTTGGAGAGGGAATGAGAGATTCTTTGGTCGCCATTAGCGAGTGGAAAATCGTGAAACACAACGATGTGAAAGATGCAGGATGAGAGGAAGGGGAGAGAGAATAAGGCAACACACTAACTTCTCGTAATCGACGAGACGCGATCGTGCGAGAGTATCGTAAATTTTCGTGTGGCGCATCAAGAGGCTTGAGATGCTGTGCGGAGCACGGAGGGGCGAAGGAAGGGGCGGAGGGACGGGGAGGGGGCGGCTCGTCGCCAAGTCGTCCATTTCAGAACACACAGTGGTAGAAACGGCCAGTACTGTCGAGATAAAGATTCGCGGTAGCCAAGGAAGAGAAGAGAAGAGTTAAGGGGGTTGGGGACCGGGGAGGGGAAGTCTCCACTATTTTTCGTGACTAGGAAAGGGAAGATTTGCCGCGCCCGTGGAAAATTCACAATTCGGTGGTTCGCAAAATTACAACAAAAAAAAAAAAAAAAGGTTTGGAAAAAAGCTTTACCGAGAGATACGAGATCCTGAGACTTTCATTTGAGACAACGACAAATTCGAGTGAAAAGCTTCTGAAAAGATTCGTTTGGTCCATTTTACCCCTCTCTCAAAATCCTTCCTCTTCCCCCGTTTTCTCGTGTATTATAATCAGAGTTGTAAATAGTGCATTATTTTAATAATGCATTCCTGTATTCATTACTCATTATACTGCATAATCTGAAATGGATAAATGTACCATTACAAAATACAAATGTAATGTGTAATGAATGCGTGCTCCATTACAAATAAAAAAGTAATGTGTAATGGATGCATGTATCATTATAAATAAAAAAAGTAATGTGTAATGGATAAATGCTCAATTAAAAATTACAATTGAAAAAAAAGTAATTTGTAGTGGAGAATATTCCATTACAAATTGAAAAAATGCTGTGCTCGCATTAGAAACTTGCACATTGCTGTTTCGTTATTTTATTTCGCTCGAAAAAAATTTGAAGCAGGTACTATTTTGCTCCGAAGTAAGTTTATTAATTTTTCAATGAAAATAATTTCTGTGCATCAAGTTTTTGTTAACTTTACTATCGTAGTGGTAAGTGTATGAACAATTATTTTTTGGAGTAATTTTTACAACAATGGAGTAATAATTACTCCAAACAATCGCTGTTCATACATTTACCACCACGATAGTGAAGTTAACAAAAACTTGATGCACACTAATTTTTTTAATTGAAATATTAATAGACTTACTTTCGAGCAAAATAGTACCTGCTCCAAATTCTGATCAAAACACTAATTTGTAATTAAATATTCTCCACTGCAAATTACTTTTTTTCAATTGTAATTCGTAATGGAGCACTCAGTCGTTACACGTTATTTTTTTTATTTATTTGTAATGGCACATGCATCCATTACACATTACTTTTATTATTTGTAATGGAACATGCATACATTACACATTACTTTTTTATTTGTAATTGAACCATTATCCATTACACACATCACTATTTTCGTTTGTAATGGAACATTCATTCATTCATTGCACGTTACTTTTGTAATTTATAATGGAAAACTTATTCGATACACATTGTGTCAAGTAATGGATAATGTATTACTTTTACATTACTATTTTTACAACTCTGCTAAGTAATGTGTAATGAATGCGTGCTTCATTACAAATAAAAAAGTTATGTGTAATGGATGCATGTACTATTACAAATAAAAAAGTAATGTGTTATGGATGAATGCTCCATTACAAATTACAATTTTTAAAAAAGTAATTTGTAGTGGAGAATATTCCATTGCAAATAGAAAAAATGTTGTGCTCTCATTAGAATCTTGCACATTGCTGTTTCATTATTTTATTTCGCTCGAAACAAATTTGGAGCAGGTACTATTTTTCTCAAAGGTAAGTCTATTAATTTTTCAATAAAAATATTTTGTGTCTATCAAATTTTTGTAAACTTTACTATTGTAGTGGTAAATGTATGAACAGTTATTTTTTGGAGTAATTTTTACGCCATTCTTGAATTTTAATTTTTACAACAATGGATTAATAATTACTCCAAAAAATCACTGTTCATAGATGTCAGTGTATATTAAGTTAATATACACTGACTCCTATAATTTTTTCTTGAATTGCAATTTTTACAAGAATGGAGTAAAAATTACTCCAAAAAATCACCATTCATTTACCACTACGATTGTAAAGTTAACAAAAATTTGATACACACAAATTATTTTCATTGAAACATTAATAGACTTACCTTTGAGCAAAATAGTACCTGCTTCAAATTGTGGTAAAAACACACTAATTTGTAATTAAATATTCTCAACTACAAAGTACTTTTTTCAATTGTTATTTGTAACGGAGCACTCATTCATTACACGTTATTTTTTTAATTTGTAATGGCACATGCATCCATTACACATTACTTTTATTATTTGTAATGGAACATGCATACATTGCACGTTACTTTTTTATTTGTAATTGAACACGCATCCATTACACATTACTATTTTCATTTCTGATGGAACATTCATTCATTACACGTTACTTTTGTAATATGTAATGGAAAACTTATCCAATACACATTGTTTCGAGTAATGGGCAATGCATTAATTACATTACTATTTTCACGACTCTGATTATAATGTACGAAATTTAAGGGCAGTTTTTGTTAGCAAAAATTTTGGAAAAAGTTTTCAAAATTTCGTAAAATCCAAATATTACTTTGTGATAAAAGCTCTCAATATTTGTGCTCTTTTTGTTCGTCCCCTTTTTTGAGGTGTAGCTCGGTCATGAAACCTTGACCCTCCACTTTCATCCCTTTCACTCGCACTCAGACCTCCTTCTCCTTTTTGCCCATCCCCTCCCCCTCGTCTATCCTTTTTCATTATTTATTTGTCGTCACTCCGTCTCACTGGCAGCTTCCCTCTTGTGAAAGCATATTCAAATGTCTCGAGACGCTACCGCGTCTCTTGATTTCCTACTATACTTTCCGTCCCTCCTAGCGTCTTGTGGCGGTTGCGGAAAATTTAATTGCCCCCCTGTCTCTCTCCCCTCCTCGGCACTTCTTCCTTTGTGTGTTTCCTGGCGTCTTGAAAAGGGAGTTACGACACTGCTCCCCCGCGCATTTACGCGTACTCGCCAACTACTCCAGTTATCCTTGCCAGTGTCCTTCTTCGATATAATATCCTCCTTTCTGTAAAGCCATTATCCCGTTTTGACGTTAAGACGATTCCAAGGACTTCCCCGTTATGTATCTTGTATAATACAGATCATTTCTCCGCATCCGCGTGATAATATTTTTACGATATTACTTTGTCTTCTTCAAACCCTTTTTCTTCTTCTTCTTCATACGTTGCTTTATACTCGCGTTCAACAATTTTGTTTTTTTGTTATCGACAAGTGGAATTTTTCTATTGGACTTTTGAGAATTTTTCTTGAGTTCCTTTCTCAAAATGGAAGGTTTGTGTTTGTGAAAATAAAAATTTCATGATTTTCACATGAGCACGTTTAAAATGGTCCGAAACTTCAATTTTAATGGAGATTAAAATTTTTTAATTCTGTAAACTAGTTGCTCCGATTGCTTTTAGAGGAATTTTCCTAGAAATTAGTGTAACCTTTTTATCGTTATAGAATTTAAGAATTTATGAAAAATTTCTATGCTCTTATAACTTTTGTAATTCTGCAGTAAATTAAAAATTTTTACACGAATTAAGCGCCTACCCCTTAAGAAATCCCCTTACTGTGAAATAGAATTTAAAAATCGTTTGAACGATTAAGATTCATATGCTGAACATCCCATGGAGATTCAAAATTTCAAAACTCACTGAAATATTTATATTTTTCGATAAAATTTTCTACTTATAGTCATCAAAGTATATGGGACATTCCATTCCAAATCGGTCAGTTTGAAAAACTTTTTTTTTCCTCAATTTTTTAATATTTTTTAGTACCCATTAAAAGACTCTTCCTGTTAAATTTTGAGATTTTTTTTATTACCCGTTCAAAAGATATTAAATTAACAAAAAAAAAACCGCTCTTTTTTTGGTATTTTGGTCATAACTTCTTTAATAATGGTCCAAATTAAAAGTTTTTTTTTCAAAATTTTTGTTTTTTTTATGGCCTTTTCAGAAAAAATACAACAAAAATATTCGACGTGTTTTTGAATGAGTTTTTTGAGTTTTAAACGTTAAATCGCGTTTTTAAAAGTGAATGTCATTTTTGATTTTTTTTTTCAATTTTTTGTTTCAAACATCGATATATTCAACAATTTTTAAGACTAGTCTGATCGTGGGAGCTCAGTAACTATTTTTTTTTAATTTTTGAAAATTGAAATTTTTTTTTCCCCCTGTGATTGACTTCGCAGTATTTTATAGCAAATAAAATCTTTCTTATGCATCTGAACAATGTTTCTCATGTGAAAATTTGACAGCAATATTCGTTAGACTATTTAGGTTCAATGCCGACTCATACAATTCTTGAACTGTTGTTATTTACTCATCGATTAATTATTAATTTAAAAAATCTGTTAACAATGAAAAAGTCCAAATTAATTCAAAATGATTTAAAAAATACTATACAGAAACAAAAATTGTTATTCATAATAATTTATGAAAAAAAAAAAAATTAATTTTCAAAAATCGAAAGAAAATAGTAGTTATTGAGATTCCACAATCGGACTAGTCTTAAAAATTGTTGAATAGATAGATGTTTGAAACAAAAATTTAAAAAAAAATCAAAAATGACAATCACTTTTAAAAACGCGATTTAAAGTTTAAAACTCAAAAAACTCATTCAAAAACACGTCGAATATTTTTGTTGTATTTTTTTCTGAAAAGGCCATAAAAAACAAAAATTTTGAAAGAAAAAACTTTTAATTTGGACCATTATTAAATTTACGACCAAAATACCAAAAAAAGAGCGGTTTTTTTGTTAATTTAATATCTTTTGAACGGGTAATCGAAAAAATCTCAAAATTCAACAGGAAGGGTCTTTTGATAGGTACTCATAAATATAAAAAAATTGAGGGAAAAAAAAAGTTTTTCAAACTGTCCGATTTGGGATGGAATGCCCCATATATAAATATATATTGATAATGCATACCCAAGAATATTCCATAAAAAATACATAATAAACATAATAATTAATTAATTGATTAATTAATTTTGTGAATGCTCCAATTTTTGGCAAAGCGCTCAGATTTTATAAAATTTTGAAATTTTCGAAAAATCATGAAAAAATTTCAACATAATTTTTCTATTTATGAATAGAAAAATTTATATTTCCATCGTTCGTTAAAATTCTTTTATGAGGAAACCAATATCGATGGACATGCTTGGAAAAAAAACTCTCATTCAACCACGTTATAATTTCTCACAATCTGACAACAATGTATTACTTTTTTCCCTACCACATAAACGTCTTTACATGCTCGTTTCATTCAACAAATTATTCACTTACTCTTGTATTTAATTATCGTGTGTCATGCTCGAGAGACTGAGAATGTATCGGTATATCGAACTTAGATACCAAATGCACGACAAATGAATTTGTCATCGGATATTCTCGACTGTTTTCTTCTCTTTCTCGCTCTTTTTCGCATTACGTCTTTCCGTTACCACTGAATGGAGTGGTTATAAGTGACTATTCGAAGAAAGCTGCATTAGTCTGCTTCATGATCGACCGTTCACGCGAATTATTAATTCGAAGGCAGTCTGACCATTTGCTTGCCATTTCCACTTGACTTCTTCTGCTCTCCTATATCTGCATCTAAATACACACAGCTCTGCATATAAATACGTATATCTGCAAGGGATGATAATCTCAAGCATAAAAATCACTTATTACAATAATTTAACTCAAATTAAACCTCATTAAAATCCCGACATATACGAAAAAAAGTAATCATCGTCAAAAGTAGAAACTGCTTGATTAATAAAATATCTAAAAATCAGGTATCAATCCAAATTAACCCAAAACGATCAAAGACTGTTTGGGAGAATCCAGGAGAACTTGAAAAAAAAAATAGCAATACTCCAATTATCGAATAATAGTAAAGATATGGATATAAAAGTAGTAGAGGTCAGTCAATGGTCAGACGGGCACGAAAAATTCAGAGATTCATGAGGTTTAAACGTCTGAGAAGTATCAATGGCATTATTTACCAAACCAAAAAAAATAAACATCATCATAACCCAAACCGAAAAAGGAAACATCATAATAAGTAGAAACTGCTTCATTAAAACATCCGGCATCAATCCAAATGAACCCAAAACGATCAAAGACTGTTTGGGAGAATCCACCAGAGCTTTAAAAAAATACGATTACTCCAATTATCGAATAATAGTATAAATATTCAAGTAGTAAAAGTCAGTCAATGGTCAGACAGGCCCGAAATATTCAGAGATTCTTGAGGTTTAAACGTCTTAGAAGTATCAAGGGCAATATTTTTCGAAAGTTCTGTATAAAATGTATGTTTTAATCCTGGGAAAACGTGGACAACCAATGGGCTGTTATTTTTCAAATTAGCAAAACTTCTCATGGAAATTCAAAGTCTCAAAACTCACTGAAATATTTATATTTTTCGATAAAATTTTCTACTTATAGTTATTAAAGTATATATAAATAAATACATAATAAACATACTTATTAATTAATTGATTAATTAATTTTGACAACGCTCTAACTTTTGGCAAAGAGCTCAGATTTTATAAAATTTTGAAATTTTCGCAAAATCATGAAAAAATGTCAATATAATTTTCCTATGTAAAACTACTCTTTCTACTCATGATGGTTAGGAATCATGAGTAGAAACAGCTTCATTGAAAAAATATCTAAAAATCAGGCATCAATCCAAATGACCCTAAAACGATCAAAGACTGTGTGGGAAAATCTAGCAGAGCTTTAAAAAAATATATGAATACTCCAATTATCAGATAATAGTGAAGATACGAATATTCAAGTAGTAAAGGTCAAGCAATGGTCAGGCGGGCACGAAATATTCAGAGATTCGTGAGGTTTAAACGTCTGAGAAGTATCAATGGCATTATTTTTCGAAATTTTTGTGTAAAATGAATGTTTTAATCCTGAGGGAACATGAACAATCGATGGGCTATTATTTTTGGGCTATTCACATCATAAGTAGAAACTGCTTCATTAAAAAAATATCTAAAAATCAAGCATCAATCCAAATGATCTTAAAACGATCAAAAACTGTTCGGGAAAATCCAGCAGAGCTTAAAAAAAAATAGGGATACTCCAATTCTAAAATAATAGCAAAGATACGAATATTCAAGTAGTAAAGGTCAGTCAATGGTCAGACGGACACGAAAAATTCAGAGATTCGTGAGGTTTAAGCGTCTGAGAAGTATCAATGGCATTATTTTTCGTAAGTTTTGTGTAAAATGTATGTTTTAATCCTGGGGGAACGTGGAAAAACGATGGGCTATTATTTTTCAAATTAGCAGTGTGTTATTTTTCTCGCTTCTCGCAAGAACTCTCGGTGCTTTTGCCCCCAAGAAAAAAAACCACAACGGTGATATGCACATATAATCTACCTGGGTTTATGTCTATATGCGAGCTTGTGTATCCGCCAATCTGCTTGTCTCTATATATATCTAAAACCCGCTACTGTAATACGTGTCTCACGGTAAGTCGATAGAATTGTAACGTGAAACACACGATTCACCGTTGAAAGGAAAGAGTGTGTATATATATAAATGAGTACATACATCGAGTGAATGGACTCGGGAATATAGCAAAAGTGCACGTTAAAAAACGAGTATACACGATCCACGTACACTCACATTTACAATGGTCGGAAAATATTTTATCACGGCATATTTTACCGTAAAATGATGATATAAAAAGCGATGACCATTTTTTTTTTCATGCTATGTCGAGATCCGCGGTCATTGCAATCTATCTATACAGTACATATATTATATACATGTATATTAGGGTGGTCGTTATTTGGGGTCAAAATTAATTTTACCCTTTCCGCCCCCTAAATCGGTTCGAAATGCGTAAAAAGTAACGCTGTAATTTTTTCAGATAAAAAAAAATGTTTAACCCTTGACCACGGGGGTTGAATTTTTCCATTTAAAATACATGGGGTTTTCCTGCGTTTGCAAAAGAATTATTTTAAAAAAATTATAATTATTATGGTGATGTTATACAACATTTTGAGGGTAGGGGTTTTGGAAATTTTTTTCATGTAGCAACATGCTTGTAAACTAATTTCTGAAAATTTCAAGATTTTAGAAACATATTTAGGCCCACAGTAAAACAGTGACTGCAAACGCAGGAAAACCCCATGTATTTTAAATGGAAAACTTCAACCCCCGTGGTCAAGGGTTAAACATTTTTTTTTTAATCTGAAAAAATTACAGCGTTACTTTTTACGTATTTTGAACCGATTTAGAGGGCGAAAAGGGTCAAATGAAATTTGACCCCAAATAACGACCACACTAATGTATATATCGCGTATGTATATGAGCAACTACACCAATGTACACTGGAATATGTACGTACAAAGATGATTATGTGCACTTGTTACTCATTCCTATATTTTGCCTCTCGATGATCTCTTCATATTCTCTTTCCTTCTTCTTCTTCTTCTTCTCTCCCTCTCTTTCCATCCCTATTTTTCCCTCGATCCCGTCCTCTTTTTCCATAGTTTCGTAAATTGATACTGCCAACACACATGCGATTTGCGACACGACAGCATGACGTTAAAGACAAAGAGAAATCAATAGGAAGGGAGAGGAAGACTGAGAGAAAAAAAGGAAAATTGAGGCAAATAAAGAGGAGGAAAAAAAAGCTGTACCTTCAATCTCGCACGATTTCTCTTCGTTCAATCGTTTTATTATCCTATGTAAATTTAATGGAAACGTTGACAACATTTTTGTAATAGTGAAGGTAAGAAACGTTTTGCGAATAAAGTTTGCAAAATTTTTTGATTTATTTATAAAGTTTATGGGAATCGATATAAAAGTTTATGATCCTCAGTTGTTCAATTTTTATAAATAATCAATAATCGAAAGCCTCCCTTATAAGCAATTGTGTTTATGAATGGCTTCCTCAAAAAAGTGCCGGATTTGGGGGCAAATTTTTATTTTCCACTATTTCGTCATTTTAGAAAATTACTAATTTTACTTCTACCAATATGAATCCTCAACTCCATTGTCCCTTGACTAAATTTCAACCATTATTATCGCCTGATGTATTTGGGTATAAAAAAAATTACCTCGATAGAGGCTAAATTTTAAAAATGATGGCGTAAGCATTTAATCAAAAAATGAGAATTTCTTAGAATCCGAATGCCTGAGCAACTTGTTGTATCTTTAATATTAACTATATTCATCAACTAATGCATTACAAAATGCAGAAGTTTGAGCTTGATAGCTGCACAATTGCGATAGTTGCAAAAGTTACGAAGCAACTAAAGCTCGCACAAGCTGTGTTTGCGATATTCAAAGTCGCATAAAGTTCAGAGCTTTCGAGGAATTTTGATTAAAAGTATACCGAATGAAAGAGGATGAATAATCTATTAGTATATTAAATTTCAGCTCGATCGCTCCAAGCGTTCTCCAGATTTTTCCATTTCATTTTTCCGACGCTATCAAACTCATGCCCAAACGCACTCTGAACTTACAAACGCCTGGATATTTTTTTTCAGCCGTGTTTTAGAACATTGATGGACTCTCTAAATACAGTAGCATAAATCTATCGAGCAAATTTTCATTTACGAAAACTTTGCGGGCTCTCAAAGGCAGTCAAAAAGATCTTGAAGGAGATCAAGTAGTACGACACCTGAATAGTCAGACATTCTTCATATCCGTGCATTGTTGACAGTGTGCGATGATTCTAAATGGCAAAGTAGCTGCATTTCTTTTTGTGGACATTGCAGACAAGTTTTTATGTCAAACAGCAAATCATGGGGTTGTAATATGATGTTGATAGAAGCTCGTCAGTGGTGATATCGGAAATCGATCATCCGCAAGACACAAGATACAAGTCAGGCAACTATCGATTCCTTTCGCTGTAATTGCACATCCAACAACACTGTGAGTCAATAATTGTTCATTTCCCCAAAAAAGCAACATTGACAAATATTTGTCAATCAAGGTAGTGGCCCACTGTAACGGGTTCAAAAAATCGATTTTTTTTTACATTTTTCGCAAAATAAACGTAAAAAAATCGATTTCGAAGACCTTTTTGTTCGAGAGTCCACCATTTTGTTTTTTTTTCTTAAAATTTGTATATTATAGGTTATAGACCTAGAATTAAGCCTACAAAACAATAATCTCTCTGGATTTTCGATTTCAGATGACAGCGGAAGGCTTCCCCGAAACAAGTCACCTCTTTTTCGAGGACTCCACTTTGACGTACAAAATCATAAACAAATTCATGTAAAATTAAGTAAAAAAAATTTTTTTGTACTCTTCAAGATACACGTTACAACATGGAGAAATTTCAAAACGATCGCATTTTATTTTGTTATTTAAAAAAAAGATGAAAAAACGTCGAAATATTGGTCTTTACAGTGGACCTTAATACCAACACTGAGAGAAAAAATTACTAGAACCAATGAAATAAAGTTTTGAAGGCAAAAAATCATTTTTTTCATTATTTGCCAAAACATATTAGATTGGTTCCCTTATATATTTACTTGGTTCATTTTTTCAGTCAATTCCATCAATTTCTGTTTCAATAAACGAATTTACTTGAATATAACAATATGTTATCAATTATATGTAATATGTTGTTTGAATCAAGAACACATTTTATCATTCAAAACATGCACGTCTTTTAATACAGGAAGCACTGAGAAAAAAAAATTGTTGAATCAACAAATTAATTAGTCCAATCAACAGGAAAAATGATCGATTCAATCAAATGCATGTTGGTTAATTGTTGCTAAACATTTTATAAAAAATATATAGCCCTTGCCAAATAATTTAATATGCATAGTTTAGTGACCCCAAAAAAGATAAATAGAAAAAAAAGACAAATCTGCGCCAATTCTCCGACCGAGATTCGAACCCTTGACCCTGACTACCATCATACCTATCCTACCTAACTACCTAACACACTACCTATTACTCTATCGACTCCTACTATGCCCTTGACAAAATTTAGGGGTTATGAAGATTTGAATATAAGAAAACATTTAAAAAACCAGTTCTTCAATTTTTAACAATTTATGTATACTATTAAAGTATACTATAGAAATGATAGTTCTTTGCTTGAAAAAACTAAAAATTTAACCATTCCAAACAAATATTCGATTGGAATAAAATAATGTGTTCCTTATTTTACTACAGCTTCTTTTAAAATAATCACAATCAAATTTATATCTAATAAATATTAAAAATACTACAGAAATATTTTTAGAAGTAAAATAATGATGAATTTATTGCAAAGAAATAATTTTGTTCGAAAAAAATAATTTCGTATTGAAGTCATTTTTTAGATCCAAATAATCTCACGTTTATGATGCGATCAATGTAATTAATCCAATGAATACAAATTTAATCAAATCTATCATGCACTTAATTGTTACTATTAAATAAGAGTTTAATATAATGAAGTAATAGATCCGTGAGAATATTTTTTTAAATGAAGAGTGATTTTCTTGGTTCAACAAATAAATAATCGAATTGATACTTTCATTTAATAAATAAATTCATGTTCTCAAATTCAATAATTTTTTCTCTCAGTGTAACTATTAATCCCTTGACTTCTCATTACATATTCCATTCTGGATTCGACTTATGTTTCATTCATCTTGATAATTCTTTACAGCTGGTGTCTTAAAATTCAATTTCGAAAAAGTAATGGGCCGATGAATTGTTCGAGAGGGAAAAAAAATCATCGGGCCTCCCCCCACTTGTCGGGCAAAGATTAGGGGTGGCTGATTGTATCAACGATGGGAGGAGCGTACAAGAAACACGAGCTTTGCGTCTGTGACAAATCTAATTACAGTGGGAGACGTGTGTTCAGTGAGGCGTTGCAGACAAGAGGGAGGACAGAAAGGAGAAAGGCTCATCGTCAGTGGAGATGGAAAAAAAAATAAACTGACGCCGGAGGGAGGGAGTTAATGCGGATAGAGAGGAGAGTCGGATGAGAAGGAGGAGATAGGTAAATAGTTGTGGAGGAGGTAAATAGTTGTGGTGTATCCACATGTAAAAATGCTCGCATGAGAAGGAACGGAAAGATAGAGTGAACGAGGCGATTGACCGCAAAACACGGAACAGTCCGTCAAATAAGAGGGTCATATATAGACCCCGAGGGTCTAACCCTGATCCACATATATCGCCACGTGGGTATCGTTGTTCGCAATGCGGGAATGGAAAAGCTCGTTTTTCCATTGTAAAGACAGATTATAGGCTGCATCCGTCGATAATACTAATTTGGATTGAATATTGATTCGGAGCTTTTCTCCCATCGCGCGTTTCTTTTTGAATTGTCTCCTGGTCCCCAAGGTCATTGTTCGGAAAAAAAATCACAAAATTGGCAATTGAAAACTGCACCCCCAAATTCTTCCTGCCACTGAGAAAACAGGATTTCTATGTACCAGGATTTGCTGACTGTCAACAAACGTGAAGTTGGCTATGGCGAAATAAATATTGTTTAACGGTTAATAAATAATTTTGACACAAACAAAATTTTGTCATGGAAACCCGAATATTTCTTAACGACTAACGAATTTCATAAGTTGAGGAACATTCAAATCAAAGTGCCAACTAAAAATATTTCTTTACTGTAAACAGGGTTTTGAAATTTTTTATGAAAAAGTAATGCAATAACCATTACTTTTTTAATGGCTAATGAAATTAATTTCCATTAACCATTAAAATTTAATGGTTAATGGTTAACGGAAATTATTTTCGTTGACCATTAAAATTTAATGGTTAATGGAAATTATTTTCATTAACCATTAAAATTTAATGGTTAATGGAAATTATTTTCATTGACCACTAAAATTTAATGGTTAATGGAAATTATTTCCATGAACCATTAAATGTTGATGGTTGATGAAAATGCAATTGCATTAAAAAAAGTAATGCATTACATATTTGCAACCCTGCCCATTACAATGTAGTGTGTAATAGAAAAAATTTCCATTACCCATTGCAATGTAATGTGTAATGGACAAAACTTTAATTGTTATTTTGGGAATGGAAAAATATAGATGAATAAATTATTGCAATTTTGCATTACATTTTATTGACTTAAGACTTAGATTTTCACCTTAAATTCCAAAAAGCATCTATATTATAATTCTAAAAATCTAAGTTCTAAGTCAATAAAATGTAATGCAAAACTGCAATAATTTATTCATCTATATTTTTTCATTCCCAAAATTGCTATTAAAGTTTTGTCCATTACACATTACATTGCAGTGGGTAATGGAAATTTTTTCTATTACTCACTACATTGTAATGGGCAGGGTTGCAAATAATACATTACTTTTTAAATGCAATTGCATTTTCATTAACCATTAACATTTAATGTTTAATGGAAATAATTTCCATTAACCATTGAATTTTAATGGTTAATGAAAATAATTTCCATTAACCATTAAATTTTAATGGTTAATGGTTAATGAAAATAATTTCTACTAACCATTAAATTTTAATGGTTAGTGAAAATAATTTTCATTAACCATTAAATTTTAATGGTTTATTGAGCCATTAACCATTAAATTTTAATGGTTAATGAAAATGATTTCCATCGACCATTAAATTCTAATGGTTAATGAAAATAATTTCCAATAACCATTAAACGTTAATGGTCAATGAAAATGTAAATGCATTAAAAAAAGTAATTCATTATTTGCAACCCTGACTGTAAATACACTGTTTTCTCATTGTCAGTGTGAATGAGTGAACTTTGAGGGTAAATTCATCGTTCTCAATGTCATTGAAGGGAAAATCTGTTTTATGGAGTTTTAAGTAAAAGTCGAAAAATCTCTTTTTAAAAAAAAATTCTATTGCTCATTGTGCGATAAATCTGGGAAAATTGTAAGGCAATAGGAACAATTAAGATTCTCTTTTGTAATTCTTGAAAATGAGAGCTGTTAAAAAAAAGCTCTGATTTTGCGCCAAATTACAAGCTTAAGCAATTAATAACAAATAAATACGGCATCCAATGAAAAGTTTTCTATGCTGCAGTGAAGATAATATTTAAACAATCTACAGTATAAATTTGATCGAAATCGGTAATCCCGAGATAACTATTACACCAGATTGAAAAAAATAGTTACGAAAATAATGCGATTCTTAAAAGTATAAACAATAAATCTAGGCAGCGAAAAAAAATCATAATTTTTTTAGTTTCAGGATGACGCAACCCCTTAAGGTAGTAGCCCACTGTGACGGGTTCAAAAAATCGATTTTATCACATTTTTTGCAAGAAAAATATCTTAAAAATATACCCTAAAAGTTTCAGACCGTAATTTAAAATATTTTTAAAGTTATGGCCAAAAGAAGAGAGCGATTAACTAATAAGTTATTGTTAAAAATGATTATTTACAACGGTTTGGCAATCACCAGAAACTGTAAATTTCTCGAAAATCTGTTGTCAAAAGTTTGAACGCGTTTTTCTCTAAACTCCGTTTTCGAAATTTCGGAGATGCACTGACTAAAAACTATTCAACCGATTTGGCTAAAAATTTTACCCGTTATTTTATACACACATAACTAAGTACCTAACCTTTGAAACATTCAATTTTTTAATAATAAATGAAATTTTTTAAAGAATTTATCGGAAAAAAATTGATTTCAAAGACCTTTTTGTTCACAAGTCCGCCATTTCGTTTTTTTTTTCTTAAAATATGCATATTACAGGTTAGTTCATTAGAATTAAGCCTACAAAACAATAATCCTTTTGGATTTTAGATTCCAGATGACTACGGAAGTGTGCTTCCCTGAAAAAAGTTACCCTTCTTTCGAGGACTCCACTTTGACGTACAAAATCATAAACAAATTCATGTAAAATTAAGTAAGCAAAATTTTTCTTATACTCTTCACGATACAAATAACAACATATAAAAATTTCAAAACGATCGCATTTAATTTTGTTATTTAAAAAAATTAATTAAAAAACGTCGAAATTTCGGTCTTCACACTGGACCTTAAGGATTCTGACTAGGGTCAAAAATTCCTTCATTCGATACTTCAAATGATGAACCATTGATCAGGTTTACACGTGTTCGAAGAACATTTTATATTTATGTCAAAAAAATTAGCGTTTTGACGCTGATTTGACCCCCTTAAGGCAAACCGATATAACCCTTCTCGTTAGAGCTGCAATTTTCCATTCTGGTACATAAATTAATCGTCTTTAATGTCATCGAATGTAAAAACTCTTTCGAGTGCATGAAAAATATTTTTCCATTGCGACGCCATTTTGTATTGATGTAAGGAAGATTCTTGCTTAATGATCGACGATAAATCGTCACAAGTGCAAAGATGGCGTACGTGTATTTGTCGCGTATGTACAAATGAAAACCACCCCTTCTTGAACGTTTGTAAAGGACGCATTATAGCTGCGAGCTTTGCAGCTTTTTCGAGTGGATCGTTGCGAGGAGTCTATCCCGAGACTCAATGAACAGAAGAAACGACGGATTAAACGTACTGTGAAATTTTCCGGTGAACGAATGAGACAGCGAGCTAGAATAAGAGCCATTAAAGAAGGAAGGAGGAAAAAGACGGAGAAAGAGAGAGGGAGAGAGAGAGAGAGAGAGAGAGAGAAAATAGCATCTCAAATGTTCGCATCAATCCGAACACCGCAACGATATAGGAATGCCCAAAAAAAGCAGCACGAGGACTGAGAAACCGAAAAAAGTCGACGATTGCTTTGAGATACTGGAGGAATAAAGGGTAGGTCAAACATAATCGAACTTGTAAGGAAAATGCCTCAAAACGAGCATCCCAAAGTGCACCAAAAGAATCCTACATGACAAAAGATTTCCATGATACAAAAATTGTTTTGAGTCCAATTATTTTAGTTCTAGTTTTTATTTAAATATTGTTAGCATAGTAAAAAAAATGTATTCTGTTTTCCAGGAGAAGCAAAAAAAATGTTCGATCTGTACTTTTGACACTTTAATGCAATAATATTTTTATTTCGTTATTATAATAGAGATAAGTACGTGCACTGAGAAAACAGTTTATTTAAAGTGAAGAAATATATTTAGTTACAAAAGTTAGTTAGTTAGTTAGCTAGTTAGTTAGCTAGTTAGTTAGCTAGTTAGTTAGTTGGCTAGTTAGTTAGCTAGTTAGTTAGCTAGTTAGTTAGCTAGTTAGTTAGTTAGCTAGTTAGTTAGCTAGTTAGTTAGTTGGTAGTTACAAAATTTATTAGTCGTTAAGAAACATTCGTGTTCTCATGACAAAATTTTATTCGTGACAAAATAATTTAACTGTTGAAAAATATTTAGTCCGCCATATCGAACTTTACATTTGTTAACAGTTAACAAATCCTGGTACAGAAAAATGTATTGTTTTCTCAGTGTGATATATTTAGTGCTACTACGACTTAAATTTATTTTGGATTAATCGGGTTAACCTGGTTAAGCTACCGAAACATTTTTCCAATTGTTTTTGGGGGGGAAATTGTAATAATATCATTTAACATTAGTGTTAATTCATCCTGGATTCAATTAATTCACACTGAGAAAACAATGTACCAGGATTTATTAACTGTTAACAAATGTAAAGTTGAATATTGCGAAATCAATTATTTTTAACAGTTAATAAATTATTTTTACACAAATAAAATATTTCCTAACGACTTAAAAATGTTACAACAGTTGAGAAATATTTAAGTAAAAGTGCCAAATAAATATATTTCTTTATTACAAATAAACTGTTTTCTCAGTGCATTCTGCTATTGATTAAAGGAGTTTCCAAAATAGTGAATTAAAATAAAATGGCGGGAGGTCAAGCATCTTAATTTTTGTGAAAAATGGCGTTACTCATTCATCCAATTAAAAATATACATCCCCAAAAAGGTCCTTCAATCAAATACGAGATTTTTGCATCCAGAAGAAGTTTCAAGACTTCAGAAAGATTTTGAGATATCTTGCTTACTAACTTTGAAAACGTGGTTAACCCTTACTTGACACACTGGGGTCGTTTGTACCCCAGTGATAAAAATTCTTATAAAAATATACCATTCAATATTTTAACTCGCAATTTTTTTTTAGAACTTCTTAAGAGGTTACTTCCCAAAGTTACACTGAATTTACAGTAAAATATCAAAGTTGAATATGATAAAAAAATTAAACATAAAAAAAACTGAAAAAATGACAACTTTTACGAAAAAAATCATAACTTTTTTATTTTTCGACACAAATGGTTGAAAATTTAACTAAGCTTGCTTGATACATAGCACTACAAGAAAAAAAATAGTAGCAGTAAAATAATATAATAGGCAATTCGCTTAAAATTTTCGCAGTCGACCTTACTTGACACACTGGGTTACAGGTGAGACCACTCGACTTTGGACGGCTACTACTAAAAACTCATTGTTTCAGAGTGATGCTATAAGCTTGAAGGAGTAGTGGCATCCTCGAACTAACGACAGATGTGGCTATAGGTCCCATTTTTTTAAATTTAGGTACTTAAAATTAAGGAAATTTAGGCCTGGGGTATATTGTACCCCAGTGTGTCAAGTAAGGGTTAAGAGAGAAGGGCATGTACAGTTTTAAAGTCAGATTACATGTAATTACATGTAGTTAATAAATTATTTTTTAATTAATTAATTTCAATTATTTTTTTGATTAACCCTATAATTTTGCAAATGGCCTCGATCTGATTGCCTGGAGATTTTCATAAAACATTTGTAAGACGATCTAGTCTCAAAAAATATCTTTTAAAATTCAAAAAGCATTACACGAGGACAAAACAACTGAATATTGTCTTCCAAATGATTTTTTGCTTTATTTATGGTCACGATCATTCGAATTCGAGTTCTGCGTATTTCTCGAAGGGGTGAAAAAAAAATAGATACATAGATAAATAAAAGCTGGGTGGAGCATGGTTAGGGAGTGATCGGTGGTCCACCTATTCGCTGGTCGTAAGGTTGCTGCTTCTCATGTGGTTTCTATGCCTTTTAGCTCTCCTTTGGGATCTTCCCCAGAGCATCTCTCCTCTCTCTCTCTCTCTCTCTCTTTCTCTCTCTCTTTTGTATATAGTCTGGGTTGGTCCAGTCGGTGCCCTGGAGTAATACAACTATATGGGTAGGAATGCCGGAGTAGTGTACGTTATACAACCCCCTCATCCCCCATTTTTCCCTTCTCTTCGGTCAGCCTCATCCTCCTTTCCTCCTCCTAGTCCTCCTCCTCTTCGTCCTTTCACCCCCTCCCTCCCGACTCTTTGTCCTATCTCTGTTCTCCTCTCCTCAATAAATGACTCTCTCTCTCTCTCTCCCAGATCGTTCCGTACAGTATACGTTTCATACTACAACAACCACTCCTATCATCCCTCTCCCTCCCCCCTCCCCCCTCCTTCTCTCACTCACTTTATTCCTCTTCTTTTCCTCTTGCCACTGTTCCATCCGCTCTGGACGAAAATGGTACAGGAATGGGGTGGATAGTAAGGGGCGGAGGGGCGGGAGGAAGGGGATTGTAGGAGATGTACGAAGAGCGGCGCCCAGCTGGAGCCACGTGCATCGATCTGAGTACAGGCGCCAGCCGTCCTATCCGTCGGCTCGTTCGTCCATGAGTTCGACCCTGCCCTCGCCTTTTCACCCCCTCTCGTCTCTACAGCTCTACTCTTCTTCTTCTTCTTCTTCTTCTTCTTCTTCTATTTCTTTCTCCTCTTCTTCTACACCTTCATCTCCTTCTTCTTCTTATTCTTCTACTTCTTCTACTTCTTCTACTTCTTCTCCTTCCTCCTGTTCCTCTGCTATTACAATTCTCCATTCTCCTTGGATGTTACTCCTTTCCTCTTTGTCTTTTCTGAACTACTATACGATTGCACTCCATGACCGTCTACCCGAATCCGAACACACTTTGTCCCAACGACTGTCAGCTCCTCCATTTTGGCAAGCCTGGACCGAAGAATTTCCATCTACCAACGAAAAAAATCGCCCAATCTCAAGCAAAAGAAGGTGGATTCTTCTCCTTGAGATTGCACGACTTTTTCTTCGATTTTTTACTCAATTTTTTAGATCAATTATTTAGGGGTAGTATCGCGATTACTGTCGGATGTAAAAATATCTCTGAAGGGTTGCAGAATTAAGTAATTATTTTTCGTAACCTTTTCAACTCCCTTTTTCATCATTAATATTATTTTTATTACGATTTTCACCCCTTGTCAACATGTAAATTTCTGAGGGATGATGATGAAAATGGTCCTCGAATCATGTTGATTAAATTGATTGAAAAAATCGCGCAATCTCAAGCAGAAGAAGGTCGATTCTTCTCCTTGAGATTGCACGATTTTTTTCGATTTGTTTCTTAATTTTTCAGATCAATTATTTAGGGGTAGTATCGCGATAACTTTGGGATGTAAAAATATCTCTGAAGGATTGCAAAATTAAGTAATTATTTTTCGTAACATTTTCAACTCCCTTTTTCATCATTAATATTATTCTCATTACGATTTTCACCCTCTGTCAACATGACAATTTCTAAGGGATGATGATGAAAATAGTCCTCGAATTATGTTAATTAAATTGATTGAAAAAATTGCGCAATCTCAAGCAGAAGAAGCTGGATTCTTCTCCTTGAGATTGCACGACTTTTTCTTCGATTTTTTACTCCATTTTTTAGATAAATTATTTAGGGGTAGTATCGCGATAACTTTGGGATGTAAAAATCTCTCTCAAGGGTTGCAAAATCAAGTAATTATTTTTCGTATCATTTTCAACTCCCTTTTTCATCATTAATATTAATTTAATTACGATTTCCACCCCCTGTCAACATGACAATTTCTGAGGGATGATGATGAAAATGGTCCTCGAATTATGTTCATTAAATTGATTGAAAAAATCGCGAAATCTCAAGCAAAAGAAGGCGGATTCTTCTTCTTGAGATTGCACGATTTGTTCTTCGATTTCTTTCTTAATTTTTTAGATTAATTATTTAGGGGTAGATCGCGATTACTGTGGGATGTAAAAATATCTCTGAAGGGTTGCAGAATTAAGTAATTATTTTTCGTAACCTTTTCAACTCCCTTTTTCATCATTAATATTAATTTAATTACGATTTCCGCCCCCTGTCAACACGACAATTTCTAAGGGATGATGATGAAAATGGTCCTCGAATTATGTTCATTAAATTGATCGAAAAAATCGCACAATCTCAAGCAAAAGAAGGTGGATTCTCCTCCTTGAGATTGCACGATTTTTTCTTCGATTTTTTTTCTTAATTTTTCAGATCAATTATTTAGGGGTAGTATCGCGATAACTTTGGGATGTAAAAATCTCTCTCAAGGGTTGCAAAATCAAGTAATTATTTTTCGTAACATTTTCAACTCCCTTTTTCATCATTAATATTAATTTAATTACGATTTCCGCCCCCTGTCAACACGACAATTTCTAAGGGATGATGATGAAAATGGTCCTCGAATTATGTTTATTAAATTGATCGAAAAAATCGCACAATCTCAAGCAAAAGAAGGTGGATTCTTCTCCTTGAGATTGCACGATTTTTTCTTCGATTTTTTTTCTTAATTTTTCAGATCAATTATTTAGGGGTAGTATCGCGATAACTTTGGGATGTAAAAATATCTCTCAAGGGTTGCAAAATCAAGTAATTATTTTTCGTAACATTTTCAACTCCCTTTTTCATCATTAATATTAATTTAATTACGATTTCCGCCCCCTGTCAACACGACAATTTCTAAGGGATGATGATGAAAATGGTCCTCGAATTATGTTCATTAAATTGATCGAAAAAATCGCACAATCTCAAGCAAAAGAAGGTGGATTCTCCTCCTTGAGATTGCACGATTTTTTCTTCGATTTTTTTTCTTAATTTTTCAGATCAATTATTTAGGGGTAGTATCGCGATAACTTTGGGATGTAAAAATCTCTCTCAAGGGTTGCAAAATCAAGTAATTATTTTTCGTAACATTTTCAACTCCCTTTTTCATCATTAATATTAATTTAATTACGATTTCCGCCCCCTGTCAACACGACAATTTCTAAGGGATGATGATGAAAATGGTCCTCGAATTATGTTTATTAAATTGATCGAAAAAATCGCACAATCTCAAGCAAAAGAAGGTGGATTCTTCTCCTTGAGAGTGCACGATTTTTTCTTCGATTTTTTTTCTTAATTTTTCAGATCAATTATTTAGGGGTAGTATCGCGATAACTTTGGGATGTAAAAATATCTCTCAAGGTTTGCAAAATCAAGTAATTATTTTTCGTAACATTTTCAACTCCCTTTTTCATCATTAATATTATTCTCATTGCGATTTCCACCCCCTGACCTTTCCAACCTGACCGTTTCTAAGGGATGATGATGAAAAGAGTCCTCGAATTATGTTAATGAAATTGATTGAAAAAATCGGGCAATCTCAAGCAGAAGAAGGTGGATTCTTCTCCTTGAGATTGCACGATTTCTTCTTCGATTTTTTACTCCATTTTTTAGATAAATTATTTAGGGGTAGTATCGCGATAACTTTGGGATGTAAATATCTCTCTCAAGGGTTACAAAATCAAGTAATTATTTTTCCTAACATTTTCAACTCCCTTTTTCATCATTTATATTATTTTTATTGCGATTTTCACCCCATGTCAATATGACAATTTCTAAGGGATGATGCTGAAAATGGTCCTCGAATTATGTTGATTTAATTTATAAATTTCACAATAATTCCATGAATTTTCTTAGGCCAATATCGCAGTGACTATTTTCCTTTCATTGACATGAAAATTATAATTTCCAAATATTTATCAAAGTGGGGGAGAGAAGTTATGAGGGTTGCGGGGGATGTTGACTGGCAAAAAGTGTTCTCGAAGTAAATTCCTCAAACTTTTCAAGGCTAGCTTGGTCAGCGTTTTGATAATGTTTCTTGCTGGGGTAGATAGTTCGTTCGTCGGGACTCGCAGGGGTGGTTTTGGGGTGAAAAAACGAATTTTCCCGGGAAAATAGAATAATATTTTCTTATAACTATATATATAGAAACCCAAATAACTATATATATATATCTGGAGTATTTAGTCAGGGGATTCCTACGAAGTTCAATGGAACTCCCAATGCGAAATTGCGTGTAACGTGACGAGTGCAACGCGGCAGAGGGTTGGTGGAATTTCCTCCAACGGGGAGAACCGACAGTTTCAGGTTCAACGACCTAGCCCGCAACCCGAGACGCCCCGAAATTTTCTGGTGAGAAACAATAAACGTTCAATTCATTCGGATTTTCTCGTAAAACAGGAAAAGATAATTTCATCCCTTAAGGGATGAAAATCTTAGGTACGTGTAGGCAGAAGAATCTGCAAAAGTTTTTTTATCAATCTTTGTGAAAGAATTATATCTGCAAACAAAAGTTGTTAAAAAGAAAGCAAGAAATATGGAATTTACAAAATTCAAACCTTCACCACATCTTTAGGACATCCCTTTTTTTCCTAAAATTTTTGAACTAAACGAGGAAAACAAAAATGTAGGCATTTACCAAAATCTATTTACAAAAATACACTAAACAGATAAATCTTAAAAATAGGTGCTCCTTATTGGAAAATCATTCCTGATTGAACTCTCAACAATACAAAAATGCAGAAACTCACCCCAAAAACCTTAAAATATTTTTCCCATTTTTTTGGATTTTTTCCTGGAATTTTTTTTTTTTTAATTAATCATTATGCAAATATTGTATTTCATCATAAGCCCGAATTTGAATTTTTAAAATTGTAGCATGGATTTATAATCTGTGACAGCGAAAATTCTCGACAAGTACAAAGTTTTTACAGAGAGGGTTGAACGGTTTCGTGGTCGTGTATATTACGAGGAAATACAAAAAAGCACAATATCGACGATGTTTTCCGATCGTAAAACGCTGAAGTGGAAGCCCGTTAAGCGCAGTCACGAACATTAACCCTCGCTTGCGACTCGATGAAACTGGACAGGTCAAACGGTGGCGTTTCAGTAGTGAAAGCCTATGATTAGTCAGACGTGAGGCAAATGCAAAATCCATCTATTTTTACACATGCACACACCCGTTTATAATGAAAATTGCCACATTTAAAGTAAATCGAAGCTGTTAGTTACGGACTGTAATCATGTTTAGAATAAATAAAAAAGTTGGCAATTTATTTACACACAAAGTGGAAACTACCACATTTTCCACTTTAGCCATAATATTCAATCACTTTACTCACTTCACAATTCCGTTAAAATTTTCAATGCAATTATCAAAGGGGATAAATAAATCACACAAAAACGATGAAACTTGTTGAAAAAAGTGGTAAAGTATTTTTCTTTTTTTGCAATTAACAATTTAGATGGAGTACGATTCTTTTAAATTTTAGTAAATCAAGCAGAAGAATTATTACATTGATAAAACGGAAAGACCATTAGTGGAAGGTGATTTTCGAGCACGGTTGCAAATAATGCATTAATTTTTTAATGGATTTACATTTTCAATAACCATTAACCTGTTATTGATTAATTGAAGTAATTTCCATTAACCATTGAATCTTAATGGTTAATGTAAATAATCTCCATTAACGATTACATGTTAATGGTCAATGGAAAATATTTCCATTAACCATCAACACGTAATGGTTAATGGAGATAATTTTCACTAACCATTAACTCTTATTGACAATTGAAAATAACTTCCATTAACCATTAACATTTATCGATTAATGGAAATTATTTCCATTAATTATTTAATGTTATTGGTTAGTGGAAATTTTTTTCATCATTTACATTTTCAATAACCATTAACCTGTTATTGATTAATTGAAGTAATTTCCATTAACCATTGAATGTTAATCTTTAATGAAAATAATTTCCATTAACCATTACATATTAATGGTTAAGGGAAGTTATTTCGATTAACCATTAAATGTTAATGGTCAATGAAAATTATTTCCATTAACCATTAAATGTTGATGGTTAATGGAAATTATTTCCCTTAATATATAAGAGTTAATGTTCAACGAAAATTATCTCCATTACCCATTTAATGTCAACAGGCAATGAAAATAATTTTCATTAGCCACTAAAATTAAATGATTAATGGAAATTATTTGTATCAACCATCAACACGTAATGGTTAATAGAGATAATTTTCACTAACCATTAACTCTTATTGACAATTGAAAATAACTTCGATTAACCATTAACATTTATCGATTAATGGAGATTATTTCCATTAATCATTTAATGTTATTTCCATTAGCCATTAAATTTTAATGGTTAATGTAAATCATTTCCATTAGCTATTAAATTTTAATGGTTAATGGAAGATATTTCCACTAGCCATTAATATATAAGAGTTAATGTTTAACGAAAATTATCTCCATTAACCATTTAATGTCAACAAGCAATAAAAATAATTTCCATTAGCCACTAACATAAAATGATTAATGGAAATTATTTCCATTAATCATTTAATGTTATTGGTTAGTGGAAATTATTTTCATTAACCATTAACAATTAATGGTTGATGGAAATAATTTCCATTAGCCATTGAAGTTTAATGGCTAATGGAAATCATTTCCATCAGCTATTAAATTTTAATGATTAATGGAAATTATTTCTATTAGCCATTAAAAAAAAAGTAATGATTAATGCATTACTTTTTCATTAAAAATTTCGCAACCCAGTTCTCGAGTAAGTTCTTGTAAAAAAAATTATCCAGTAATTGTCTTTTTTTTTATTATTCTTTGAGAGAATCGAATCCACTTCACGCTTCGCGTCTGAAGTGGCGTCTACGCCCCTATTCATCCCAATCAGCAATGTCAGCTTGCGGACAGAAAAAAAAATAAGAAAAAAAAGGTTGAACGAACTCGACACAGGTTGGACAATGTCGTAGACGTGTGAAGAAAAAAAACGACGATAAAAAAACATCATACTTCGACGTCTCGACGCGGTTGTTCCCGCGCGTCGTGTTGGGATTAGCGTGAAGCGCCCCCAGGTGTTGGGAGCGACCAGACACTCACTCAGCAGACAACGGGGATATGGGAGAAAAAGAGAGCGAAAGAGCGAAAGAGAGAGAGAGAGAGAGAGAGAGAGAGAGAGAGAAAGAGAGAGAAAGGGGAAATCCAAGCTGACTTTCAAAAGCCTTCGCACGTCCTCCAGTCTTCTCGAAGGTCGAGTGCAAACCTCTTCGTCGTCTACGACGTCGCCTACGTCGTCTCGAGGATCTACAAAGTGGCAAGCAGGTTGAATGGCCTCAAGAACTCGGGCCTACTTCCCACTTCAATTGCCAACCATTATTATTGATATTTTAACCGCATTAAACAAACATTTTCCACCCCTTTGCGAAGAACCTTTCATCTCATTTTGGGGGTTCCTTTCTTCGACAAAATTAAGGGGTAAATTGATTTTTCAATTTTTCTCGGTAATCAAAAAATTTGTGAAAAATACCAGTGATTGAAATTTTTTGGTAGCTTAAAACTTTTCAAAATTTGTTATTTGAAATTATTTAAAATTCATTGCATCAAATACCGGATGATTTTTTTATTTTTCAGAATATTCAAATGATTTGTCATTGTCATTGTCATTTATTTGACATTTAAATGATTTTGAATTAGTCATTAAGAAAAAAAGAAGAGCAATTACATTTTAATAATAATAATAATAATAATAATAATAATAATAATAATAATAATAATAATAATAATTTATTATACAATCAATTTTTCGATTAATATATAATTGATGTAATAATTATAAATTAAAATTTCATCGAAAACCGGATGATTTTTTATTCTTCAGAATATTTGAATGATTAATCATTGATTTTGAATTAGCCATTAAAAAAAAAGGAGAGCAATTGCATTTTCATAATAATAATAATAGCTTTATATAATTAATTTTTCAATAATTATAATTAAATTAAATTGTATAAAATACAATTACAATTTAATTTTTTAGATATATAATTGGTACTAATAATTGCCTTATTTACAATCAGTTTTTCTTTGAATTAGAAAATGAGATGCAAGCGATGTAAATTAACAAAAATTTGTTTTGGAAAATTCGTATGCCCCGAATATCGACAAAAGTTAAAATTTGTAAATATTGTTCCCATTTATAAATAATTATAAATATTGTTCCCTTTTTTCAGTACTCGTTGCAAAATTTTCAAGTAGCAAAAAGAGTGTAAAAAAAGCAATCCAAGGCTTGAATTTTAAGATCTTGAGATCTACCTTCAGATTGATCTTTACTGCAAACTTAAGATCAAACTTTCTAT
>OX333075.1:9101012-9113512 GCA_946863875.1 Alloplasta piceator | reverse complement strand
TGAGGTTCAGAAGAAGGTTAACCACCGACATAGATTCATAATTTTTTTCAAAAATATTTTGGGCTAAATGGAAATCAATGAAATTGTGACAATCAATCGTTTTTTTCTATATTAATTGTCAAAATTTATTTAACCTGCCCTAAAGTACACCTTACTAAAAATTAAAGTAAATCGCAAGTAATTATAAACAAAGTTTGAGTAACATTCAAGCAAAGTTCGAATAAGTTTGCAGTATGGACATTTTTGGTTCATCGTCGACATTACTATTTTCAAGAAACGGATTTTGGAACAAAAAAACGAGGCTTTTTATCAGTGCTTAAAATGCGAGCAAGTATGAGGAGGAGAGCCATAAAGAGTAGAAATGGAAAGAGTTAGAGCGAACTGGAGTCGTTCGTCTCGAGGCGCGAGACTCTCATTCCCCCCCCCCTCTCTCTCTCTCTCTCCCCCCCCCCTTCTTCTCAGCCATGGAAAGATGCTCTTACTTCATTCTGTATCCCATTATTTGCCATAAAAAATTACCTCATCCCCCATCCCTCATCCCCCTCCTCTCTCCATACGGAGGCCCGAGTCCAACATCTCTTTTGGTGTAATAAAAATCTGCCGAAATTACGACTGTAGAATAACACTTTTCTTCCGTTACATACTGAGTATTTATGTCCGTGGAAAAAAAAATAATAATAGCGTGAAGAATGAAGGAAGAAAAAAAGAACGCTGTGATAAATAGTAAAATGCCCTTATAAACTCCGAGCTGAAAAATCTCGAGCTCGAGGCTGCCTTTTATAGCATCGTCGCGCGGAGGGGTGCGAAAAAACAAAATGAAGAAAAAAAAAGCGAAGCTTCAGGGTAAACAGCGCGACCAAAGGCGCGAGATTATTCGTGGGGTACACAAGCTCTTCTCCTCCTTCTTCTTCTTCTTCTTCTTCTTCTTGTTTTTTTTGTGTTTGCTGTACCCACGAAAAAAGTGAGGACAAAAGAAAGAGAAGGAAAAAAAATTGACTCTCAACCTCCCCGCGGAAAAGCGAGATTATTCGGGCGGCACACAAATCTTCCCCCATCCCTCGAGCAGCCCCAAAAAGGGGTAGTTCCGGTGCGAAAGCTCATTTTAACGTCGAGGACAAAAAAAGACACGAGAGCTCTGGTCATGAAAGTCAATCTCTCGCTCTCTCTCTCTTACAGGGGCTTGTTTTGACAACCCTTTCAAAGAGAGGGTAGTTTTCGAGTCAGAGGGTAGTTTTGATTATTTTCATCGCAATGGATCGAAAGAATATATATATATTATCTCGTTGATCGTACCTGAACTATAAATGAAAAAATCGTAATGTAACATATTGAGAAAAATTTAAATGAGGGTGGTTTCCGAGTCAGAGGGTAGTTTTGATTATTTTCATCGCAATGGATCGAAAAAAATATATATATTATCTCGTTGATCGTACCTGAATTATAAATGAAAAAATCGTAATGTGACATATTGAAAAAAATTTAAATGAGGGTAGTTTCCGTCAGAGGGTAGTTTTGATTATTTTTATCGCAATGGATGGAAAAAATATATATATGTTATCTCGTTGATCGTACCTGAATTATAAATGAAAAAATCGTAATGTGACATTTTGAAAAAAATTTAAATGAGGGTAGTTTCCGAGTCAGAGGGTAGTTTTGATTATTTTTATCGCAATGGAAGGAAAGAATATTTGTACATGATCTCGTTGATCGTACCTGAATTATAAATGAAAAAATCGTTATGTGACATTTTGAAAAAAATTTAAATGAGGGTAGTTTCCGAGTCAGAGGGTAGTTTTGATTATTTTCATCGCAATGGATCGAAAAAAAATATATATATTATCTCGTTGATCGTACCTGAATTATAAATGAAAAAATCGTAATGTGACATGTTGAAAAAAATTTAAATAAGGGTAGTTTCCGTCAGAGGGTAGTTTTGATTATTTTCATCGCAATGGATGGAAAAAATATATATATATTATCTCGTTGATCGTACCTGAATTATAAATGAAAAAATCGTTATGTGACATTTTGAAAAAAATTTAAATGAGGGTAGTTTCCGAGTCAGAGGGTAGTTTTGATTATTTTTATCGCAATGGAAGGAAAAAATATATGTACATGATCTCGTTGATCGTACCTGAATTATAAATGAAAAAATCGTTATGTGACATTTTGAAAAAAATTTAAATGAGGGTAGTTTCCGAGTCAGAGGGTAGTTTTGATTATTTTCATCGCAATGGATCGAAAAAAAATATATATATTATCTCGTTGAGCGTACCTGAATTATAAATGAAAAAATCGTAATGTGACATGTTGAAAAAAATTTAAATGAGGGTAGTTTCCGTCAGAGGGTAGTTTTGATTATTTTCATCGCAATGGATCGAAAAAAAATATATATATTATCTCGTTGATCGTACCTGAATTATAAATGAAAAAATCGTAATGTGACATATTGAAAAAAATTTAAATGAGGGTAGTTTCCGAGTCAGAGGGTAGTTTTGATTATTTTCATCGCAATGGATCGAAAAAATATATATATATTATCTCGTTGATCGTACCTGAATTATAAATAAAAAAATTCGTAATGTAACATTTTGAAAAATTTGTTTAGCTCATTTCAAAAATTTCATACTTCAAGAATCCATTTTTGTTTATAGTCTACTGATGGCTAAATTTTTTTTTCGCTCTGAAGTATAAATTTTTGTAGTTGCTATAGAATTTCAATAGAGAATAAATTGCATTAATCCAGAAATGTTGAAAAAAATTATTGTTCCCATTTTGAGAATCGGTGTCTAGATTTTTTTTCCCATTTGTTTCCTATTTTTTGCGAACTTTGTCGAGCGAAAAAGCTAGTTTTTTGTTCACTCGTCGAAAGAAAGAAAATATCGACTCTCCCGAAAAAATTTTCGTCGAGGGAAAAAATACGATGAAGTACGAGCAAAGAGGGGTTGAAGAGGGTTTGAAGAATAAACGAAATCCTTCGTTTTCGTCGTACGCTCATTCTCTCGTTTGCGATTGTCAATAGAGTCTAGTTCAACATGGCTAGCATCTCAATGCCACTTCACAGACGAGACGCAAACTTGGACTAAACCTCAACCCCCTCGTTCCTCCCTTACCGAGGGCAAGACAATTTCCGTTAAAAGTTTCGATCGCTCTCACTCTCTTCTCGTTTCGTGACGACCAACTCACCCTCTCAGTTACTCTCATCTCCCATTGCTATTTTCCATCGGGGTTGTATTTTTTTCACCCCCTCCCTCTCTCTCGACGATAAGAAAGGGATGATAACAAAAAAAAGTGCATTGAAAAAAATTGTCCTTGGAGGGAGAAAAAAAAACATAATAAGAAGACGAAGTAATGGAAATGAAATGATTAAGGGGTTGGGGGTGGAAAATCCAAATACGTTTGTGTGCGTGTGTGTATATGTATGATTTTTTTTTTTTTTTTTTTTTTTTTTTTAGCTTGGAGGTATTTTATAGCTAGGAAATACGAGCAGACGGTTTACAAGAGCCGTATAGGTCTTCATCCCCTTGGCATCGTAGTGGCCCGTTCGGACACGTGTCGTATCGATCTCTCCGTCTTTCTCCCTTTCTACATGCATGTCTGCGCTCGACGCAGCAGCAGCGGCGAGTGCCCTCCCGAGTCAAATGCCTATCCCCTCTTTCATCCCTCTCTCTCTCTCTCTCTCTCTCTTTCTCTCTCTCTCTCTCTCTCTCTCTCTCTTTCATCCCTTTCTCGGTCTCTCTCCCTTTCTCTACCGAGCTATCAATATAGCAACCCCCGCGGTTCGGCGCTAAGAGAGAATGAGAGAGACAGAGGAAAGCTCTCAGCGACTTGGGTTCTTAGCGATGCCACGAGCTATAAGCAAAAGCCGCGAGCTTTCTCGTACACGTTGAAATAATCTCGAGCTACCTTAACGAGCTTCCCGATTGATAATTTCCCTTTTTTCCCCTTTCGATAGCTCTTCCTTCGCAAAGCCCCTCCAAAGCTTCGGGAGATTATACCTGGGTCAAGTGGACGAAAAAGTCACTTTGCAAAGTTTTTTTTATCATCGTCATTACTTATTTCCACGTTTGCGAAATTTTTAATGAAAAAGTAATGCATTAATCATTACTTTTTTAATGGCTATAATGAAATTAATTTCCATTAACCATTAATAGTTAACCATTTAATAGTTAATTGAAATATTTTCCACTAACCATTAAAATTTAATGGTTAATGGAAATTATTTTCATTAACCATTGATCATTAAAATTTAATGGTTAATGGATATTATTTTCATTAATCATTCAAATTATTTCCATTAACCATTAAATGTTAATGGTTAATGAAAATGCAATTTCATTAGAAAAAGTAATGCATTATTTGCAACCCTGCCCATTACAATGTAGTGTGTAATAGAAAAAATTTCCATTACCCATTGAAATGTAATGTGTAATGGACAAAACTTTGATTGGAATTTTGGGAATGGAAAAATATAGATGAATAGATTATTGCAATTTTGCATTACATTTTATTGACTTAGATTTTCAGGTACCTTAAATTCTAAAAAGCATCTATATTATAATTCTAAAAATCTAAGTCCTAAGTCAATAAAATGTAATGGAAAACTACAATAATTTATTCATCTATATTTTTCCATTCCCAAAATTGCAATCAAAGTTTTGTCCATTACACATTACATTGCAATGGGTAATGGAAGTTTTTTCTATTACACACTACATTGTAATGGACAGAGTTGCAAATAATGCATTGCTTTTTTTAATGCAATTGCATTTTAATGGTTAATGAAAATTATTTCCATTAACCATTAAATTTGAATGGTTAATGAAAATAATTTCCATTAACCATTAAATTTTAATGGTTAATGAAAATTATTTCCATTAGTCATTAAATTTGAATGGTTAATGAAAATAATTTCCATTAACCATTAAATTTTAATGGTTAATGGTTAAGTTTTAATGGTTAATGTAAATGCAAATGCATTAAAAAAAGAAACGCATTATTTGCAACCCTGCTTATTTCTAACGATAAGAAAATTTGGTAGCTCATAAAGTAACATCTGAAAAATGCTCAGTAATTTTTTGGGGTGAAAATGTGCAATTGTAAGAGGGTTTCAGTGACTCTAAAACCCTTTGAAAAAAGCAGATAATCGAAAAAACAAAATCAAGCTAAATTAAGTGGTTTAGTTTATGCTGTGATCAATGGAATTTTCAATTTTTTATTTTGAATAAAATGACGGGTGATTCAAGTCTCGATTTTAGAGAGGAAAAAAGGGTATTTGCATTTTTTAATCCAAACATATTGACGGAAAACAATGTTAAAATAATATTGTTGAATACATTGTTTAAATAAATGACTCCAATGGTGAAAAAAATGAGAAAACGTAAATTTGCAGAATCACTAATTTTTATACATTTTTTTTATACTTCATTTTCGATTCTAAACTAAAATGATTTTTTTCGAGACTTTTTTAAAGATTTTATTACATACTTCGCTATTACAACAACAAAAATTAATACAAAAATACGCATTTTCAAATTCACTACAAAAGCCTAGAAATTATTCTCGAGTAGACAATAATGAAATATTGTCCACTCAAGAATTGTCCACCTTAAGAATGAAAACTTTACACATTTACTAATTTAAATACCATTAAAAAAGTATAATTGTTGAAGCCCAAGAATTTTCCAACTGAAGAATGAAAAGTTTACAAATTCACAAATTTAAATACTCTTAAAAAAGGAAAATTTTTCAAGTCCAAAAATTTTCCTCGTTCATTCGCTTAATTATTTATTGCAATTGATAAAAACAATATTTAAACTTTCGAGAATTCTTTGCTGAAATTCTGACATTACATTCGATTTAAGAAAAAATTTAAACAAAACCAACAATCTTGAATATTTGATTAAATGTCACCACTTAAAGTGCACACTTTCCCATATTTCTCCGGCTCGATAGGTCAAGCTGTGACCTCTAAGTTCGCGAGATATTCACGCCGAGATTGTGTGTCTGGCCAGTAGCGGAATTTTCCACTTCTCAAGCACCCTTCAACCCCTCCCTTCAACACTTTCGCAAACTTCGTAAGTCCAATTTCATTATTTTCTCAGATTTTTCTGATCTCTCCTGGCGAGCTTAAGGGGGAACGCTACTGTGACGGGTCAAAAAAAAAGAATTTTTTTTTTATCGAATTTTTTTTAAATCCACCCTCAAACCATACTTGAACTTTATTTAAGACAACTTAAAATTTGTATACATTATCCTCGAAATTTAATTAAAGTCTCACATTGAAGGGATAATTTTCGTCCTTTGAAGAACGAGAAGGGGGTTGAAAAGAGAGCATGATGCACCCGTGGTAAATCCACCCTCAAACAATACTTGAACTTTGTTTAAGACAACTTAAAATTTGTATACATTATCCTCGAAATTTAATCAAAGTTCCACATTGAAAGGATAATTTTCGTCCTTCAGAGAACAAGAAGGGGGTTGAAATGAGAGCATGATGCGTAGTTAATCCACCCTCAAACCATACACGAACTTTATTCAACAGGACTCAAAATCCTCATACATTATTCTCAAAACTCAATTAAAGTCTCGTTAAAATTTGATTCAAGCTGTCCTCGTGCACGAAAAAAATCGTTATGCTGAAAGGACAAAAGAGCCTCAAATTTTTCACACCCCCAAATAAAGTTTTCCTGCGCCTAATCGACTCTTCAATTAATCCTTTCAAAGAACAAGGATCACGTATGCTCGGGACTATTGTTGTTGTCGGTGTTGTGTTTTTTTCCCCCCTTACATTGAAAGGTAGTTTTAACCCTTGTGAGGATTCCTTAAGGGGGTTGAGAGGATTGCATACGTGGCTCGTCTACCCTCGTGTTTGAAAGTGAGGAGAGGGTGCCGATTGAATTGTGAGGAGAGTTTGAAATGATGAGGGATTATTGGAGGCGTTGACGGGGAAACATCCATAGACAGAGAGACAGAGAGTGGAAAGAGAGCGAGAGAGAGAGAGAGAGAGAGAGAGAGAGAGAGAGAGAGAGAGAGAGAGAGAGAGAGAGAGAGAGAGAGAGAGAGTGAGAGAGAGAGAGAGAGAGAGAGAGAGAGAGAGAGAGAGAGAGAGAGAGAGAGAGAGAGAGAGAGAGAGAGAAAGGACGATTAGAAGTGGTGGTGGAGGCGCGCGTTCCCCGTTAATTGCTTCACTTAATTGACACGTAGACGCTCTTGACAGTCGTCGGAAGCGTCGAGAGTGAAGAGAGGGTTGGCAAAGAGAGAGAGAGAGAGAGAGAGAGGGAGAGGGCGAAAAAAAAAGTTTTAATTGTGCTTGCAGCGAAATAAGTGGCAGACAGGCAGACACCCTTCTCTTTACGCTTTCCATCGTTTTTTCTTCCCTCTTTTTTTTTTTTCTTCTTTCACTCTCGTTTTGCAGACCTTCCTGCCAACCTCACGCGCTATCGATCTATCTATGTATCTCCCTCTTTATTTCACCCCTCGTTTCCTGAAACTTCGATAGTCTGTTGGACTCACCCCTCTGTCTGGTCTCGAATTCTTTTTATTGCCATTTTTTTCTGTTTTTTTTTTCTCCACCCCTCAACGTTATAAATGCACGACGGGAACGCGCCGCGTCGAGAAGAATTTATTCCATCGCATGTATATGTCTATATATATGTATATGTATGTATATATATATTAAGCGTAAATACGTGGTTTTTTCGCGTTACCAAAGTTTTCTAATCCTATCAATGTCGCGAAAGACGCCGAGCCATCGTCGATGGGGATGAGAGAATGATCCAGCGAAAGAGGGAAGAGAGAGAGAGAGAGGAGAAAAAAATGGAATTTCGTACAATCCCGAAATCTTTTTATACGAGAGACGTGCGTGCTCGGAAAGTTTTTTCGACGATATTCCTTTGTAAAAGTGGGTTCGTCGATTGGAACAATTTGCATCGACGGCGAATTTCAATTGAGACGTGGAATTTATGAGCAATTAAGGGGGAACGCCACTGTGACGGGGCTAAAAATAGCTGATTTTCGGGAATTTTTTTTTTCCTGTGGGAATGATTATTTGAGGATCAGACAAAGAGCAACTTATCAAGTATATATTCAACTATATTCATACAAATGTTTATTGAAAAATATTAAAAATTGACAAAGTTTTTTTAATTGTACAACAGTGACTATCGTTAAGCGTAGCCATTTATTTTTAAATAATTTTTTTCGTGAAATGGAGCTGATTTGAATTCTTTTTTACCGTTTTTTGATGTTCAAAAGGTCTTAAAAAATAGTAATTTTCAAAATTGGAAAAATCGGCTACGCACAACCTTGACCAATGCGATTATAAACATTTACAAAAAAGAAAAAAAAAATTTAATCGGTTCGTTCGTCTTTCAGCAATCGATGCGACTGTGTTAAAAAAAGTCGTCAAAAAATAAAAAGTCTTAATTGTTATTAATTATTTAAATTAATAACAATTCAGAGGTTAAAAATATCGAAAAATGGCAAAGGACTTTTCTACTCAATATTACGTTAATAATTCAAATTTCAAAAATGCAAAAATTCAAATTTCAATTTTTCAAAAAATCCTCTATTCAATCACTATACTTATCTATTAAGAGATAAAAATTTGATTTTTTAATTTCAGATAAAGCTATCATAAGTTTTTCTGACCACCACGAGAACACTTTTCAAAGGGTCTCCGGAAACGAAGTCACACATGTGGAATTTTCCAAATTTTTAAATGAAGATTTTATGAAATATGGTTTAAATTTAGCACTTTCCTATGCTAAAAATTTCAAATGAAATAATTTATTTATTGCATAAAAAAAAATAGAGGAAATATGCTTCTTTTTAAACTTTTGTAACCCATGTAACTCTTTAAGGGGTTATACGCAGTGTGGAGTCTGAAAAGAAGCGATTTTTCTAGAATTTTTTGTGGAAAGACAATTTAATTTATTAACGTAAAAATTTATATCCATATTTTTGTAACTTTTGACTTTATTTTGAAATTTTTATTTTAAAAAAAATAATCATTTTTCAAGCCGCTGTAGCACAATATCTCTGGATTGGATCATCCGAAATAAAAAAATAAAGATTTCGTTAATACAAGATAGAAGCAAAATATCAATTTTTAAGAAAATGGCGGCTTCTAAAAAAAAATCGATTTTTGATGAAAATTATTGCCTTAAATTGTTTATAAAATATGTCCATAACTTCGAAAATATTTGTCGAATTGACATGAAATTTTGTGTTTATTACTTAAAAATATGTACATTACGAAAATGAAATTTAAAAGAATCAATTTTTTTGAAATTTTTTAATACCGAAAATATTGTTCATCATGCTACAAGAAACTATCAATCCTACAGGATTTCATGTAAGGGGCTTTTTTTATAGAGAATTAAATTTCCCATGAAATAAGGAGTGTATAAATTATTTTGTACCAGTGATCGGCAAAAAAAAATCTATCTAATTTTATTATCCAATTTTTTCGAAAAATTAATAATTAGCAAAAAAATATTACTAATTTTTCTAAAAAATTAGTAATTAGTGAAAAAATATTACTAATTTTTCTAATAAATAAGTAATTAATGACAAAATATTTCTAATTTTTCAAAAAAAAAAAGTAATCAACGATAAAATATTACTAATTTTCTCCAAGAATTAGTAATTGGCGAGAAAGATATTGTTAAATAACCAAAGAAAAATGATAATTTGTGGAGAAATGTTGTATTAATTTTGGGAAAAGTAATAAATAAATAAATAAAAATTACTAATGCATTTTTTAATAAGTACTGATTAAATATTCGTATTAATAATAACTTGCATGATATTGTATGACATTCGATACAATAAATACTAAAGTGTAAAAATATTCAAAAGATCTAGTTATTATAAAAAATAAAACAACTTTTTTAATAGAGTTGTTTGAGCTTATAACCATGACTCAATCCGTTCACACAAATACATAAATATACACGATACTTTTTTGCAAATTACTGCTTTTTTAATTAATTAGTAATATTTTCCTTACAAATTAATATATTTAGAAAAGAACTTGGTAATATTTTTTCGCCAATTACTAATTTTTTTGGAGAAATTGGAAATACTTTGTCGCTAAATACTAATTTTTTAGAATAATTAGGAATATTTTCCCACTGATTAATAATTTTTTTGGAAAAATTGAAAATATTTTCTTACTGATCACTAATTTTTTAGAAAAATTACTAATATCTTTCCATTAATTTTGAATTTTTATTAAAAATCAGTACTATTTTTTGACTAATTATTAATTTTTCGAAAAAATGATTAATACAATCAATATCGTTGACGAAAAAATCGATACTGCATACTGCCGATCACTGTTTTGTACCCATAGAAAATATAAATATAGAGGAAAATGACAATTTTTCTACTAAAATTGCAATTATCTTAAAAACCATCGATCCCACATAATTTCACATAAGGACCTTCCAAGTGGAGAATTAAATTTCCTATAAAATAAGAAGATCATCAATTCTATTTCAACCATAAAAAGTATAAATACAGAGAAAAATGACAATTTCTTCACTAAAACAGCAGTTATCTCAGAAATTATCAATCCTACATGATTCGATATAAGGACCTTTTTTGTGACGAATTGAATTTCCAATTAAATTCAGCTGAGCAAATTTTTTTTCAATACGCAGTTTTTTTTTTCGTAGCATAACGAACAATATTTTCGGTATTGGTAAAAGAATTTCAAAAAAAGCGGATTTTGGCCCACCCAAAATTGTGCATCGAGCGTAGAAAAGGAGGGGAAACCCGTAGTAAAAAACTCCATTGAATCGCCAATGGCAACCAATGGTCCTCATACGACTCCATTGGACAATGAATGGGGACCCATTGAGATTTCCGCATTTGTCAATGGCGTACAGGGCTGACCATTGATCAGTGAATGGGTATCCATTGAACATCAAATGCGGATGAATCGAATGATCATCATTACTCAATGATGCTCATTGGAAAGCCAATGCGGATGAATCGAATGATCATCATTACTCAATGATGCTCATTGGAAAGCCAATGCGGATGTATCGAGCGATCAGCATTGCCCAATGGTGTCCATGGGAAGGTAAATGCTGATGAACGAAATGATCCGCTTTACCCAATGATGTCCATTGAAAAGTCAATGCGGATGAACTGAAAGATCAGCATTTCCCACAGATGTTCATTGGAACCCAAATGCGGCTAACGATGAAATGATCAGCATTTACCAAGGATACCCATTGAATAATAAGTAACTACGAATTATACAATGATCAACATTTATCAATAATGTCACTTCATTGACGACTGATCGAATGATGAGCAGCATTCGTTAACGATGTTGCAATCCATATTCGAGGTTCAATGCAGAACAATTGAACCCATCGATCGATGAGAATTTTTCCGAATGCGATATTTCTCAAACGGCGGTGAATTAATAAAATTAAGAAAGAGTAGATGTCGCTGATTCTCATATATGAACCAAATATTTTCTTCAATTGTAATAAATGCTGATGATTATATCGATGGTCAATCAGTTTAAAATATAATATAATAGTTTAAAATAAAATATAATATAATATATTTTAAAAAAATATATTATATACTGCTCATCAAGTGCGCGTACGTTTGGGATAAATGATTTTTAAAACCGTTTATTTTTAACATATACACATAATTTTATGAGTCCCTCTCAACTCGATTTGTGAGAGGAGAAACATATATACTTTCATTATCAATCGTCATCTGAATACACTTACAATCTATTTTCTCAATTCTGAGCTTCAATAATTTCTATTAAATGTAATATATATATATACATATGTATATATATGATTGCTATATGATTGCTATATTTGATATATGATATAATTATTGGTCGTTATGCTAATATTAGCATTATGATTAACCTTACTTACTGATAACTTACTTGATTATTTAATGCGTAATTCCATGTATATATAGCAATCATATGAAAGAATCTCCATTAATGATCCCATTTATTCCCCATTGCCCACAAAAACCAATAGAGGTGAATATGGCGAATTCACTAGGGAGATTGTCTCCATTGAATCCCCATGGGATAATCCCCATTCCGTTTCAAATGGGGAATTTAATGGCGAAAATGTCCTTAGAAAATTCGGCATTCATATCCATTGGTTTTGTGGGCAATGGGGAATGAGTGGCGAACAGCAATGGAGATTCTTTCGTATAGTAAAAACTCCATTCATCGCCATTGAAAAATCCCCATTCATTCCCCATTGCCAAAATAACCAATGGGGATGAATGCCGAATTGCTTAAGGGGATTGTCTCCATTGAATCCCCATTAGATAATCCCCATTCCGTTTCAAATGGGGAATTCAATGGCGAAAATCCCCTTAGGCAATTCGGCATTCATCTCCATTGGTTATTTTGGCAATGGGGAATGAATGGGGATTTTTCAATGGCGACGAATGGAGTTTTTTACTACGGGAAGGGATGGAGATGGAGT